>CM076578.1:1381252523-1381347130 GCA_034641835.2 Pinus albicaulis | reverse complement strand
TGTTGCTTATGTGCCACTATATTTTTGGAATCTGCACAGACCTTTTGATGGGTAGCACTTGACAATATCTTATCATGAGATCATGATTTTCCTTGTAGACCTCAACCTTTTGTACCTTTTTATCAACTGAAAATTCATTTATGAACTCCTTTAGGTGTCCTTCCTTGCCCTTTTTCTGTTGTAGACAAAATTACAAGGCATTCCTGCAGAAATTCTTGGATATGATACATTATTCTTTTGGAGACTTAGTGTTGGATCAGGAGGGTACCTTTGGAGGTCCTTTAATGTTCCTTGGATGATGATAAACCTCAACTTTGTGTTCACTTGAATTCACCTTTGAATTCCTGTGGATATAGTGGAATGAAAATCATGATAGTACATGACCTAGTGAAAACCTAATTGACTCATTTGTAAGGTCTTAGAATAGGTTTTTGACTGAAAACATTGGATCAGGGTTTTTAGATGAGGAGACAGGGATTTAACACTCTACTATGCACCATCATCCTAGACAACTTAGACAACTTTTTTTTACTTCAGAAGGCCTTCTAGGAAAGATCCGACACCATCATTGCTTGAGGTACTTGGTGAGAAGGGGAGAAAGATTTGTTTACTTGGCGAAACAAGGTGTAAAGATAGAGGGTTTAGGCAAACTGAGACAGAGGTTTATAGGCAAGGGTGGAAAATACAGAGAGAGTGAGGGGCATTATTCCAAGATGGGGTTTTATCTGGATGATAGATTGGCCAGGCTTAACAAGGAAGTAGGATAGTTAAAAATTTCTGTTTGAGGAGATTTCTAGAACAAACATGAGTCTTGAATTTTGATTTCTAGGAATCTGAGACAAAGCATTTAGTCATCTAAAATAGGTGAAAATTATTGATGACTAATAGACCAGACATATGTTATGTGGTGAACCAGCTTATTCAAGCGATGGTTAAGCCTACCAAGCTCTTTTGGAAGGTAGGCAAGCATGTCCTAAGATATCTCAGGGGCACATTTGAGTATGGCTTATGGTACGGACAGATGGATGAGGTGAAGTTGCATGGCTTCACAGATGCAGATTGGGGGTGCAGCCCAACGAACAGAAAGAGCACATCGGGAGGGGTCTTCAGTGTCTAATCTATAGATGTTCCTTGGTACAACAGGAAATAGAGATCCGTGGCACTCAGTTCAGTGGAAGCGGAATACATGGCAGCAATTCAAGCTGCATGTGAATCTATCTGGATTAGAAAGATCTTGGTTGGTTTGTTTGGTTCTTATTTAGATCCTACAGTGATTCATTGAGATAATCAGAGTTTCATTAAACTCTCGATTAATATTTTGTTTCATGATAGATCTAAGTATATAGATATCTGGTATCATCATATCAGATATTTTGTGCAGCAGAAGATCATGTTGCTTTATTACATTCCTACGAAAGATCAAAATGCAGATATTCTGACGAAGGCACTCACCAAGAGAAAAATCGAATACCATAGAGCCAGGATTAGGGTGAAGATAATCCTTTTCCTGTTGATAGGGAGTGTTGAGATTCAACAAGATGATGATCCTAGTGAAAATTAAGCACCTACACTAGGTGGGGCCCGCAGGTTATTTTTAGGTGTATGTCTATTTTTAGACTGGTGAGAAAATTCTATTTATAGTGGGATTGTATTTTTAGAATGGTGATCAAATTATATTTATAGATGAGGTTCTATTTTTAGATACATGTCCGAAGTCTATTTATAGATCGCATATCTAAATATAGAATGCATGTCCACTATTATTATCTCTTAATAATAATTGGACAATAAATATTAATCTATTCTCTTGAAAAGCTTGATTTCAGTTAACTGAAGTGGAAAACTAGTTAGCTGAAGTAATTTCGGGTTCTAAGTGTAGTTATGTGAGTTGTAAAGTATTTTAACTCGGTTAAGTGAGTTAAACTCAGTTTTGCTAGTTGTAACTAGTTGTAACTAAAGATACACTAGTGAGAGATAAATGAATTAAATATTAAATTAATTCATATGGAGTGATCTCACATGCAACTAAAGATTTACTACTGTTAACTACATGCATGTTAGATCTAGTGGAGACCCAGTTGAGAGATAGGTGAAAGGGATAATTTGACTATCATTTGTGACATTAATGGGTGCAATCATGCAACCACACACACATTGGAGATGCCAATGAGTATTACACAGTCAAGGCAAGGCAGGATCTCATTCATTTAGGGATTGTGATCAGTAGGGATTGCAGCGGAGGTAGGCAGTCAGGAGGCAGTAAATTGGCACATGTATTTTCCAATTTTTGTATGACAGTGTGAGACGATTGTATATTGTACAGAGAGCTCTTGGATTAGATTTTTTTATGATATTGTTTCATGATCCATGATATATACATAATATATGCTAGTGGGGTTTTTAGCTTTATGCTTTCCCGGTAAAAACATCTGTGTTATGTGTGATTGATCTTTATTCATATGTTTGCAAATGGTGATTAAATTTCCACAAGATTTTTTTGTAGAAGCAATTCTGTAGTTGACAATGGCATATAATTGTTAGATCAGCAGAATCCATGCAATACATAATTTTATTAAAAATTCTACAGTGAGTATTGTTGCTGTTTCTAGAGGTTTTTTTTGTCTTATTAAGCTACTTTCTATTATTGATCTGAGAGGCATGGATGCTTGTTAATGTGCATTACTATTTAGCTATGTAGAAATCAGATGCTCTAGTGGTTGTGGTTTAGTTATTGTTTCCTTATCAAATGGTGCAGACCCTTTTCCATTGATGTCAAAGGGTGAGTGTTAGAAGAGATGATGGTCTGGAGATTTCATGTGGTTTCCATCAATGCCAAAGGGGAATATTGTTGGAATTATGGCTTTTATGGTTTCAGTTATCCAGTCACTACAAGGAAAATACCTTCTAGTGGAAGTTTTTTTGGAGCCCCTATAAAATAGTCCAAACATTTGTTTGTAGTGGTGGTCACTAGAGGAGGTGGGCTGGTGGATGTTTTAGCGGATTTTTTTTTTTATGGTGAATCTAAAATATAAAAATGCATCAGTGCTTTACTATCCATACAAGAAACAATACTGCATATAACATGGTTCATCATGGAAAATTTGTTTTTATAAAATAAAAAAATGTGGCACGTTAAACAACATAATGCACCACTGTTTGAATTGTCACAGCACTGATGTCCTTCATATAGTAAAACGTCCTGGTGCATACAACTAAGGAGCAGCGCTGTAGTTTTAAATTTCAGAAAAAAATTTGGTTTTATTTTCGAATGATGCTCTAATGTGGTAAACTTCTCAAAATACCTCAGGGCATCTTCGAAAGTGCACCGCTAGGCAGTTTTTAATTTGTAAAAAAAGTGTGGTGCTATAGTAAGACATAGCACCAGTGCAGTAACTGTATAGAAATTCCTTGGGGTGTCTCAAGAAAAGCACCATGATATTTTTTAATTAAAAAAAATGGTTATTTTGGATATAATCTGCACCGATGCGGTTAGAGAAACACACCAGAAGAAGGTTAAATAAAAAACCCCTCATGGCTATAATTTAAATTTTTACCATCTACAATGTGGGAGAGCTTTGAAGCACCAACACCACTCTTGCCACATGCAAGTGCCCTGACTTATTTTTTGTTCTTTCTCACCATCCTTTGGATACTATGCTCACTATCTGAATTACAATTGTTTTCAAATCGTGTGAAAATTTGTTTCTCTCCATCACATGTCCACAATTCCTCCTTGATGACCAAAATTCCAGGTAATGTCTATGTTTCTTTCTAATTTAATTTTTTAGTATATTATAATTACAAATTCGGTTAAATTTTCCACTATTTTGAAAAAAAAATTCACTACGTAGTGCACTTGATATGTTTGGCTCGCATCGATAGCGGTGTGCCCTATAAATTTATAGGGTGAACTGCATTTTAGTGTGTGAACATAATGCACCATCGTTGTTGCAGTGCTTTTTGTAAATGAAAACGTAATAGGAAATATGTGAAAAATTGTACTTTGTTGCATCACATATGGTGTGTTTATATTTACAAAACACATCACAAAAATAATATTTAAAAATATAGCTATAGCTCGATGCGTTCGACAACCTAAACATTTTGTACTAGTGTGAAAAGGTTATACGTGCGCACCGATTCACAAGTGTGGCACACCACAATGAAAAGTTAAATTTGTGAACCAACATCAGTGTGTCATAATTATGTGTGAACCGATATCAGTGTATTTATATTTGAAAGTGCACTAGTGTCGATGCATGATTGTGTTTTTAGTGCACCAGTGATTTTCTTCTTTTTAATTGAAATCTATGTTTACATATTTATAAATACATGTTTCATTTAATAAATAAAAAAATTGTATTTTCTATATGAGGCTGATGTATTTTATATTTCAATCATGTAGTAGAGATGTCAGCAAAGGGAGAAACAATAAGAGAACTATTAGCAGGAGGACCTATAAAATATGGTCTGAACATGGCAGGTCGGAGAGAAGGAGAGGGATGTATACCCTCTCCCTATTGTTGTAGTGACCCGAGCACTCTTGAGGATTGTAGGCCTCCTAGAGTACTATGAGGAGGCTACATCCTTGAAGGAGAACTCTGTCTTATTGGCACATATGATCCATCGATGGAGTGCCTAGGAGAAAAATTTCCATGTCGGTCCTAGGGCATGGTATACACCCATTGAGGAGGACATATAATTTATCATTTTCCTATCTAGGAGAGGGGAGGATTTTTCCCCATTGCATGATGTCCCACATGGGGTTGCAGCAAAGAGTCGGCTTGCCTACACTAAGAGATATGTTAGGCCTCATGGGGTCCATCCATCATATTTTCAGGTTCGTGGGGGACAACTATGGATTTATTTTTTTGCAGCAGAGGAGGTTAGGTGCCTCTTATTATTAGTCACTATCGTTGCACACTCTAGTAGTGATGGAAATTTCATTAGTTTCCCTATTTTTTATTATGTTGATTATTTGATTCAAGTGGCACGTTGCATCAGATGGTATTCCATTTTGCATGGATTTACATAGATTTTGTGCATTGAGACATGGGACACATTCCTTTTCGCTTCAAGATTTTTTGTTTATTTTTTGAGATGTTTCTAGAGACAAGGCCTACATTTGACCGTCGCCATCCTAGATCGATCACTGAGTTCTGGATGCACATGTGGGGGCATATGATTCCCAAGAGGGGCATGCCATAGTATCTAGCCAATATTTATCCCAAGGCACTAGCACTAATACCCAGTGAGGATGGACATGCATTTTTCACGTTGTCGTTTTCGTATGCGGGGATGGATTGGAGAGGGTGTCCCAACATCCTCTTCATAGTGTCTAAACCTCTGGATAATAGAGGTAATATTAGTGTTTTATTTAAATTAATATAGTTTCATTTTCTTGTTTTAATGAATTAGAATAAAATTTATTCTAGCGCGGTATTTAATTTGTTTTATTAAATTGTTTAATGAAATTGTCTAATTATTTTTGTGTACTATATATTTTCTAGACATAGACTCATTTTATGGAGACATTCCTCCTCTCCCACCACCAGATGGAGGAGGTGAGGATATGTGTGAGGCCCAAGAGGGTGAGGCACATCCTCAGGGGGGTGTGGGCGTCAGGGATCATAGGGCTAGTCTTCGATTTCAAATGGACTACTATGACAGATTAGCCAAAGTTTTGGTTTAGATGGGAGTCTTTCGTGCGAGGCCTCGAGATATCAACGCGGATCTGATGTTCATGGATATCTACGGGTATTTTCCATGAGAGATGATGTCTCTTATGTGGCATATCATCAGAGCTTATAGGGAACTGGAAGCGATGAGAGAGTAGGTCAATATCATGCAACATAAAATACGTCAGATGAGGGTGGTGATTATGATGATCAGGGTGATGGTCATGATCATGATGATGAGGGTGGTGATCATGATGCTTATGGTAGTACCACCTTGTCATATCATAGTCATCAGGGTGTTGGTGATCCTTATAGTAGTACACATCCTTGTTAGTTTCCTAATGGTGAGATTCCAGAGCTAGAGGATGTGCCTTATTTTTTTCCTGATAGAGCAAACCAATCACCTCATCCTCCACTTCAGAGTTCGCTAGACCGTGTTGATCAGGCAACAGTTGACCATCCATCGTCTTCTATTGAAAACTAGTCACCTCCTCCTATATCTCAATTGAGTTCAACAGACATTGATCATGCAGTAGTTGATCATCCATCGTCTTCTATTGCAGACCAGGTTGGCACTACCTCTGTTTTATCGGATATTTGATTGAACTTATCTGACTTAATGTAGTTATTTGATTTGTTTGTGTGTGTGTGTGTGTGTGTGTGTATATATATAGAGAGAGAGAGAGATGGTGCATTTTTTTTGTTCTTTTTTATGTACTTAATTTATATGTTGGTGTTGATGTGTATATTGCTAGTCATGTTATATATGTTCATTTAATGTGCTTGCAAATATATGTGTATGTGATAGAAGTTATTTGATAGGATATTTATATTAATTTGAGGATGTGTGTGATGATGATGTTAGATTACAATGTTTGTGTTTTATTATATGTTATCACGATGATGATGCCCTGTTAGATTATTAGATTTCTTTCCTAGATAATTATGGTTATATGTGTTAGAGGTGTATATAATTAGATTATGGCAGTGAATTCGAATGTGTATCTTAGATGATGTTTATTACTGTTAAATAGTTATCATCATGATGTTTATTTTATGAAACAACATTATTATAGATTATGTATCGGTGAACTTATATCAAACCTTTATATATGAAATTCCATGCAAAATGACTTTTTTAAAAATGCAAAGATATTTTTATAAATTACAAAGTTTAGTATGGTTGAAACTATGATTGCAAAATTACGATAAATATTTTTCTATTGCTTAGATAGTTCATTGATATTCAATCTAACTTACTTAGTAAAATATTTCAATACTCACAAGGAAAACAAATTTAAAGATACACTGATTTAATTAGTTCTTAATAAGACAAAAATGTGTAGCTCATTCCATTTTTTTATATAAAATATTCAAATTAATAAATTATTAAAAAATACAATTTAACTAATTCAATATTGGTTTATAAAATTCAATCTATTGTTAAATCTAAAAAACTTAAGTCACAAATTTTTATAACCTGCAACCTAAATCCATCTTAACTCTGGAAATACCAAGAAGGGATCAAATCTCTTTAGATGCAAACATCTTTTAGAGTGAAAAGAGATTTGATCCCTATAGGCGCTTGGTAGATCCCGAGTTAAGACAGATCTAGGCTGGTATAATATATATTTAGTTGGCATTGAAATATTTTATTTATAATTAACATTCTCCACATTAAGATGTTAAAATATACCTCCTCCTAATTTTTTCGTGTATGTATGAATTTAATTATTTTTATTATTAATATTTTCTAAAATATTACATATCAAATCCATATTAAACATTGAAAATTTTACAAATATCCCTCATACATTGAATTATAAAGAAACTATTAATGGAATAAGAATTCTCTCAATCTTTCTCACTAAAGTGAAAATATAAGAAAATGTTCAATTTAAATTACTTTACTTTTTTCTATATAAATTATCTATAAAATTATGTTATTTAATATGGACATTGAAATATTTTACTTATGGTTAATATTTTTTGTTATAAATATATTTTTTTGTTTAAATATCACATGTAAATGGAACATATAATGAATTACAAATAATGTAATATCAATAATACTATTTCTTGTCATGTGAAAAAATTACATTTCTTCCTAGTAAAATGTAAATTATATTTTTTATTCATTATATTTCTTCCTCATAATAAAAGTTTTTTTTTTTTTACTTTCTATTAATTTATATCTCTATATAAAGTTATATAATATTAAGGTGTAAATTGAGTATTGTAATTATGGCTGACATTAATTTATTTTGTTATTATTATTTTTAATTTCTTAATTTAAATTATTATTTTACTATTTTTAAATGGGCGTAGTCTAACTTATAGAAGAACCGGCATTTTTCACGACATTTTTTCTGGTTAATTTTAATCAAAATCCAATAAATATTTTTAAAAACATGAGTTTAAATTGCTTAATCTGCATAATTTAAGTGCCACTGGGGGTTTTTTAGGGTGCTAAATCCATTTATGCATTCAAAAATATATTTTTAGCAACAAAAAAATATTGAAACTGTATTTCTGGATCTTGGTGAATTCCGGTGAAAAAGGTTATTTTGTCTATAATTTAGACTATGCATTTTTAAATGTAACATTATGTGACATCTCTCCCATACTGAGTTGTAGAGCACCTTTAGGTGCAATTCATTTAGATTTAGTATAACTTAAAAATTTCTATTTTTATAAAATTAAATTTATTACTAAAGTTATGATATTTTCAAGCAATTTAAATTTAATATTTATAACAACTCTTACCAATTTAAATTAGAAATTTCTCTCTAAACATGAGGATAAAGAAATGTAACATAAGGCTTCATGTGAAGCTACTTGTAGTTGGGGATTTTCTCTATTGTAAGTTCTCCCTTAAAGAGGCAGGTGATTTGTTTTCTAATAATAAAGATATAACATTTTGATGCTATTTTGGTTCTTTATTTGCTATTGTACTAGTTTAAATTTAACTCTTTTAAATAATAAATATGAGTTAAATAATATTAAAATTATAATATATTAGATTTAAACTTTTGAAAAATAATATATTTGATTATTTCTTAATGTAAAATGCAAGAAATATTATTTTTTCCACATACTTATCACGAGATAGTCACTAAAATTCATGTTTTTCACATTTCTTCTAGCTAATATTACATCATGTTCACAATGGTAAATACATGTCTACTTTACATAATTCAGTTATAAATACATTAAAAAATAGATATTTATTTCACATAATCTAAATAGGAAACAAAAATGCATCACCAAGCCTATTTTAAAGTCAAACAAATGCCTCTTAATCACCATCACAAATTTAGTGTGCTTGATATGTTCCTCTCGCACTAGTGCAATTATATTTATCAAATGCACCTCAAAAATTATATTTAAAGGTATAGTTATAGCTTGGTGTGTTCAATAACGTGAACGTTATGTACGGGTGCTAAAATGTTATACGTGTTCACCAATGCATAAGTGTGATGCACAGCTACGAAAATTTAAATTTGTGAACTAACAACGGTGCATCATTAGTATTTGTGCACTAATTTCAGTGCAATTGTGTTTTACGACACTCCAAATCTGGTGCATGACTGTGTTTTGGGCACACCGATGATTTTTTTTTTAATTGAAAGTTATGTTTCCATATTAATAAGTACATTTTTCATTTAATTAAACAAAATTTTATTTTATGTATGAGGTTGATGTATTTTATATGTCAATCGTGTAGCAGAGACGTCAGCAAAGGGAGCAACAGCAACAACAGAAGCAGGCGGAAATGGTGGACCCATACAATATGGTCTGGCCATGGGAAGCTAGAGAGAAGGGGAACACATAATTGTTTTCCTACAATACACACTCCATGTTTCTTACCTGGATCTTAGAGGTCCCTGCTACAAACCGCTATGGCGCCATGGATTTCAGAAATGGAACTGTGAAAATTTTATACATTGTGAAATGTTGTCAGTTCAAACGGTAAAATAAGAATGAAATTAAAGGTAGTGGTACGAAGAAAATATATCATATTATGGTTTCATGGGTCTTATCAATCACACACAAAACATCGTGAAAACTTACAGGTATGCCTTTCATGCCACTGTCATATTGTACAGTTGATGTCCTTCAAAATAGTGAAGTGATGTATATGGCTTAGGCTCATGACTTTCAATGACATGTTATTCATTGTTAAAGTCATCAAACATTTATCACTACATGATGATTTATATTTATTTTGAACTAAACAAGAAGAAAAAACATGTGACTAAACCAATAAGTATATAAATTGAGACTAAATCTTCAATGTTATTTCTAAATTAACTATTTTATTCTCATTTTCCTATTTGAGAAGGGTTGTGACATTGAATACTTATTATCATAGATAATATACACAATTGGAAATACTTAGTTTTAAGTACTATAAAAAAGTTTTCACTGCAAAAAAAATGTGTAAAAAAATTTGTGAATCTTACCAATTATATTATAAAATTCCAACAAGATAAATGAAAAAACAATATAATTAGTGAAATAATTACAAAAAAAACATACAACAATAGTATAAAGGATGAAATAACACAAGTACATATCACTCTCCATTGTCATCACCCTGATTATCTTCCTCACTTGGCATGATAACACTATTGTTCTAAAACATATGTTTTGATCTAGGGTCGTGTCTTAATACGAACCACCAATCCTTATCCAACACATCTGGGTAAAAAAAAACCTGGTTGTAGTGTTTTTGGAAAACATAAGGCTCCTTAGCTTCATGTCACATCTTTCTAGAGTTGATAGATATCAAACCATTATCTCGATCTTCCTTTACATTATTCCAATCAAAGGTGCCCCACCACTTGCACCTAAAAATAACACATTGGAACGAAGAGAAGTCTACTTAAATGGTCTCATGTGTCTTTCCAACGTAGCCTAATGTCCCTTGCATTAGGTTTTGATTGTGGTGGCTAACACAACTAGATTGGTCAAACTCGACTTCCACTCCATGGTCTTGTGTCATGCATCCATCATTGACGTCCTCCGTGCGAAAATGATTTCTATATTCCCACATAGATGGGAACAAATGCACCTATAAAAAAGTAAAAAAATCATAGTGACATATGTCTAATAACCCGAACATAAGTAAAAATATAATATGTGTGTGTGTGTGTGTGTTACAATTCTAAGGTGTAGTATGAAGTTAAAATTGTATAGAAAGAGAATATAATTACTGATTTTTTTCAACCATTCCCTATGTTTAGTGCATCCTCTTTAGCATGATTGTAACGACCAAATGCATCGTATTTCTCTCTAACATTATCAGCAACCCAATTTTGGCGTGAATATTTCCACAGTAAAAAACATCATGTTGTCAAGAAATTCTGGTAGCCTATGTATTATGTTTTAAACACCCAAAGTTTCGGGTGAGCACTTCACCCATCTTCAGGGGCTCAGAAGCTTTACAAATTATGAGCACTTCACCCATCAACATTTTTAAAGATTCTTATCCCCTGAAGATGGGTGAAGTGTTCACCCGAAACGTTGGGTGTTTCGAAGATAATACACAGGCTACGAGAAGTTCTCGACAACAACCAAATTGTTAGGGCATGTCATTGGCATATTTTCTTTTAAATTATTAGGATGAGGCACAATTCCACCATTCAACCATTCGAATTATTTCTTATCATTGTTCCATTTCTCCTCTTATTTTCATACAATGTGACCCATGGTTGTGTCGCTTTCGTATTGTAAAGAATGAATTCGTTGATGGCTTCAATTTTTTAATTCTCTGATGAAATCAAGCCAACACATATATATATATATATATATATATATATATATATATATATATATATATATATATATATATATATATATATATATATATATATATATATATATATATATATATATATATATATACATATACATATATAGTTTGTTTGATATCAAAATTTGCATCAATATGAACTTCAGTTTGAATAGTCACTGTGTAGTAATTTGACAAATGATAAGCCTGCACTTACTCTTTATCATGTGCTTCTTTCCATTCATTTCAAGAATCCCCCCTTATATTTTGTCTTCATCCTTTTCGTCATCCCAAATCGCCGCACTTGTTGTGTTTTTTATTTGCCATTGATGTACTCACTGGCATAATAGAAAGACTCATACGATATATACCCCTCTGCCATAGACCCCTTGGGTTTTTCCCTTTGTAAAATAAAACCTTTCAATTTCTTCATGTACCTCTCTAAGAATAATATCCAATGACAAGAAACAACCCTGAGTAATTCAACCTCATCTATTAGGTGAATTAGAATATGAACTTGTAAGTCCATTAAACTCATCGGTAATTCCTTCTAAAACATACAAACAATATCAGTACTATCTTGAAGCCATCATTGAATGCTAGCCATATGAATCTCGTTTGATGTGATTCAATGTGCAAATGTAGATAATTTAGATATGGCATGTCAAAGGTCTTGGGGGAAGTCATGTTTCACACACCCACGCATGAGTAGAGGATTATGACACTGCAAAGTAACTAGTAAATTATACAAAAATTAATTATAAAATATACCATTACATAAAAATAAAATTAAAGTAAAAAAATCATGTTTTTGACATTCGTACTCTTAGAAGGTTCAAATGGTCACACAGTTTCAACCCCAACAAACATTATTCCACACTGAAGTAGCGTTGGAGCGAAGACCCATATAAATAAGGAACCCGCACACTCATTATAACTTCCTTTTTCCAAAAAAATATCATATTTATTTAAAATCCATGGGACATCACCATCTTTAAAATACCAAAAAGGACGGACCTCTCCTCTAGTTTCTTTTCTTAGCCAATGTTTATTTTTTATTTTTTAAGAAATAATATCTCTCCTAACAGTCAATGTGTCACTTTATTTTGATGATATGTGTCTCCATAAATATGATGAAACATTTTTAAATATATGCATGAGATCTAGTAAGTGGTAAATCTTAAAATGCTCCCAATATGGGAGCTCATAAAATACAAATTTCCTTTTCATCCCAATGAGAGATTTCTCAACATAGGTGTTGAAGAATTTTGGATTATTGAACATTGACTCCACATTTGAATCCAAAATTTTTGAAAACGCATTCTCCTTCTCTCTCTCATATGCTCTAATCCATTCAGTTGGTGTCATTATTGTAGGCCTTTGGGTTTTCTCTAGTTTACCATTGAAAGAAGATGTTGCTCTTCTGTAATGGTGTTCTTATGGGAGGAATACCTTGGAGCAGTAATACACTAGCTTTCGTAGGTGATCGGACAACATGCATTCAGATAATTTCCACAACATTTACATCCATGATATCCTTTTATTACAAGACCTATAGAATTTTTTTATGCAGGTTGGCACATTAGCAACCATGAAGATTAGAACAATTGTAGTGAATTAAATTAATATGTGAAACAATATTGTTACTAAAAAAATCAATAAGAATGTAATTTACCAAAGAAAACTTCTAAGCCTAGATAATCATGTATGGTGTAAGCACATATGAAATACAACGTAAAATTCCTCTCTATTATGATGGGTCTTGATACATCGTACACATGTATCCCTTCTCATAATTCCTTCAATTCCTTTAACAATGGTTGTGAATAGACATTCATATTATTCACTTGTATTCTACTAGGAATAATGAGAGCCAACATAAGATGTGCATTCTTCACAGACAACCACGGGGGGGTATTGTTATTGATCACTACTACATTCCAAATAGAATAGTTGGTGTTTTGGAGGGAATATGGGTTAACACCATCCATGGCTATGTTGATTAGTAGACTTCATACTTCATCCTTGAATTTTTCAGGCCATGTATCCTATAAGCTTAATGGTTATTGAATATGTTTGGATTCACATAACTCCTAAATCAATTATGTGTGAGGCATGCCATCCATCCAACATATCTAATTATTTGCAAGGAAATATTCTTTGAATCCTTGGGATTATATGCATGTGCCTCAATATCTTATGAGGAGGATCATGTGATTTACCAGGTTTTTTTCAATTATGATACCTATCATGCCCACATTTCAAACATATCTCTTTGTTTCCATATTCTTCTCTATATAGAATACAATTATACAGACATGCATGATATGATATGTACTCAACACCCCACATTTTCAACAACTTCTTTGCCTCTTCACAGCTACTTGGCAAGACATTATCACTCAGAAGAACCTTATCTTTGAATATCCTATAGTTGTTGTGAATATAGTTGTACAATGTCAATATTTAAAATTCACAAAATAAACCATATTTAATTTTGATTTTGTGACAAAATATAAGGAACGTGATCAATCATCTAGGTCAATTACCTCAATATTTCCAAGAAGCATGCATTTTAAATGTTAAACTTTTCTTTCGCGTTGTACAGTAGCATCGATGTCCCTAGCTAACTAGCCTTTGATTTGCCACCAGATCCAAAGAGAGGGGTGGTGGAAGAAGATTTCAGGGTTTTGAATAAGTTATCACTGATATGAGCATCATCCCCTAGCTCGTCATAATGGAATGCATCTAATAAAATTTCCTCCATGGCATTCGTATCTCGTAAGTAATCATCCATACCAACTATAACAACCCTTGTCAAAAATCCATGTAATAAGGTTAATAAAGGAAAAATAAGACCATGGTCATGGGACACGTATTCCAAGCTTAATGTTGGGAAAAAACATGGTGACATGGATCACTTGTGATTAATTAATGGCTATTGAAATTGGAAAAGACAATGGAAAAGGCTTTGGAAAGGAAAAGTGGAATTTATTAGCATTTTATTTATGAAAATAATAGAAAATAGGAGAAAATGTAGGTGAAGGGTCACAGGTTTCATGTGAGGAGTAAAATGAAGGAAAATAATGGAAAATTGAAGAAAATAGAGTCTTCATTAATAAAAAGTCTTATGAGGATCAGTTGGTATCCTTTTGTCAGTTTAGTTTTGGAGCTCCCATTCTACTCTCTTTGTCTCTCATACTCTTGGACACTTAGATTTCTCTTATAGAACTATTGGAGGAGTGTGGAATAATTGGTATTTGGAGAAAGAATGCAAAGCAAGAGAAAGAAATCACAAGACAACATTGTGATCAGTAGCTACATTGGGTTTTGCTTGAAACTATCGAATTGCATGTATGATTTCCTTTCTAGTTTCGGCATGCATGGCACATACATGTGGTTTCTTGGTTATTATGTGTCATTGACATGGAGGATTGTCTGGATTGATAGTGGTTTTTCCTAGCCTTTCCATTTCCTAAATATCCATGGTGTTTTGGATTCCTTTCCTTTTGTTTTATGGTTGGTTATCATGTTCCTTATGGATGTGGGTTGAGTTATTAATTCATGGAAGCCTTGGCTAGAAAAATGCCATGGAAGCCCTGTAACAACTTGGGTTGTGTTACTATTCTTGGAATCCATTGGTGATTTGAGTTGCTAGTCCTTTTTGCATTGGAAAAATGCTATGAAAGCCCTTGGTGGGACTAGTTACTAGTCCTGGAAGCCCTGGTTGTACAAACACTATGGAAGCCTAACAACAATTTTGCGTTGAGTTACTATTCTTGTAAGCCCTAGTTGGAACAAGCACTTTGGAGCCATGGACAACTCGGGTAGAGACCAATCTAGTAATGGTCAGTGATGTATGACCATGAGGTGGAATCACTGGTTTATGGTTGAGGTGGTTTAGCCTCTGGATGCCATGGTTGGTTTTGGTTGATTTGTTTCATGAGATCCCACATTCATGCTTGGAATATGTCACAGGGGTGATTGGTTGAAATAAATATTTTGTTTAGCCCTATCTATGGTCGGGTGGTATGTGGAAGTCCCATACCCGGTTGAATTTTTCATATGTTAATAAGAGTGTATTTCCTCTTTCATTTGATGGGTAAATACACTTGTTCATATGTGATTTTTATGGATGTTATATCATGGTTATTTTGTTGGTTATATGTTGGTTATGAGGATGTTTTATAATAGTGATGATGTATATCTCTCATCATGTTTTGATTATTAAATGAATGAAAAATGAATATATTACCTAATAGTTGATAATACAGCTATTGTGTTAAGGCATTAATGCTTCTTAATGATTTTCAGATAAGTATGAAACCCCTATGCACATATTTTTTGTTAAGACCTATAGATTGCATATTCATGACATGTTTGACGAAATTTTTGTCATGGCTAGTAGGGGTCAGATCAAGTATTTGTATCAATATTTGCATTAGTATTTTTGTTCCCATTTTATTTATCATTTCTAATTTTTTCATGAATTTCTAGGAAGTGGCCGAAGTCTTGGCCCTTAAAAAGTGGCACAAAATCTGGGGTCGTTGGCACAGAACTGGCTGGAAAATTCCATAATTGTTGGTATGCATTGTTGTGGGAGCGACTTGAAGGACTGACTCGTTTTGAGGGCTTATCATGGGAGTGGATGAGGGTCCAATTGAGGAAAATGATGAGTTTTCTTAGGGGTTAGACACCTAGAAGGGTTGGTTGGCTTCGGAAGGTTTTGTATTATTTGTGGAAGGCCATATTAGTTTTGTTATGTCAGTTCCACTTCCTTATGGTGACCTAGGAGGTTGAATCACATCATAGTAGCCTCTCGTCACATTTTTATCCCCATGGATTAGTTAACTTGGGTAAATGTGGGAGGAGGTTGTTACAGAGTGGTATCAAAGCATGGTTCACCACTTGGACTAGATGGGCAGTGTGTGTTGGTCATGTATACATGTCGATTACATATGTGATCCTTATGCTAGTGTTATATGTGATTGTTGCATATGCATAGCGTCGTCATAGTTGCAGTGGTGTTTCCATGTGAAAGTTGTTGGTGTTGTTATTGGATGTGGTTGTCATGAGTGCATGTCAGTTGTGCATTAGTCATGTATGTCAGTGTGTATATGTTGTTATGCATACATTGACATGGTGATATTTTTCATGCATGAGGTCATAGTATGTGGTTGGTATGGTCATGCATGGATGACTGGATAATGGTTGAAATGATGATTATATAATTATATGATTACTTTTATATGTGTATTTCACTAAAATAGTTGATATTGCAGACAAGATATCCTCCCCTGGACTAAACTGAGGTATGTTGGTTTTTTGATGATTTGGTTTAGCTGACATGATATACCTTGCAGGAAGAGAAAAACAAATATGACTAGAAAAATGGTAGACTACAGTTCATGATATTATCCCTATAGGTTATATTAGCATCATGGTGATGAGTACTCTCGTCACATAGAAGACACTTTGAGAAGATTGAAGGAATAAATAAGGAGATGTAAATAACACAATGACATAATCATTCATTCACAAGAGAGAATAAATAGGACACAGGAAAAACAATAGGAGTCAATGCATCTATCCTTTAGAGCTTGTCATACTTGCAGAGACAGGGACCACTTTGGATCAACCATGGGTAGGAGGATAGGACTAATGGGGCATATGGTAGTAGATCTCATGGTGGGAACAAGTTGGATAGGGATGACACGGTCAGAGATGGAATATTATTGGATAGACCTGATAGATGAGGAAGTGTACATGGGCGTTATTATAGTTCTAGTTCAGATGGGTATCATGGTCATCATCATTATCATCCTTATAAGAGGATTGACAAAGGATATTTTCCAAATGAGTTCAAGAAATCAAATCCACCTACATTTGATGGAGAAATGAAGAAGTCATGGGATGCAGAAGCATGGTTTCTTAGGATGAACGAGTTCTTCAAATTGCATGATTACTCAGAGAACATGAATGTCGAGATAACTACGTTCAATATTAAAGGTAAGGAATACATTTATTGGTAATATGTAAAGAATTTCAGAGGTATTTATGAAGAGGAATTGACTTGGAGTGAGTTCAAGAAATTATTCAGGAGGAAGTACCTATCGGATAGATACTATGATGAAAGGGAAAAGAAATTCTATGAGATGAAGATGGTATCTATGACCGATGAGGATTACACTAGTAGATTTTTGGAGTTATTTAGGTATGTGCCTTACCTCAAGGATGATAAGGCCAATATTTAGTGCTTCATCAATGGTTTTTCAATGGCATTCAAAGACAAGATTGAGTTTTATGAGCCTAAATCATTGGAGAAGGCCATCCAGAAGCTAAATCATCGTTATGATCAATCAAAGCGTAGATCTAAGACTAAGCCAAATTGGAAATTTAATGAAAATAATAAATTAAAATGGGAAAATAAATGAACAAGGCCTTAAGAAATAGGTAACAAAGAGAATGTAGCACCACCTAAGAAGTTCAATGCATTTTACAGAGGATAGGGATTTTAGTGTAAGGAGAAGAACATGGGTGCAGGGTGGAAGCCTTTATAGTGTTGGACATGTGGCAATGATCATCACAAGAGATATTTTCCACAACATTAGGGAGGTAGACTACATATTTATAGTGCTTAGGAGGCATAAACAGTGGGTGGTGTTGGACGGATTATTCCTTGGATTTATGCATCACTAGATAACAAACTGACTGATCATTAGGCATCTATTATCGAGATGGACATTATGCTTTGTGATCAAGTTGTTTCTATTTTTATTGACCTTGTATATCATTATAGTTATGTTAATCCTGACCTGGTCGATAAGTGTGGTTTAAATAAATAAGTGCATGCATAATATTTATCAGTCAAGTTGGCTACAGGTACAAAGAAAATATTTCATCATTAGGTAAGAGTGTGTAAATTTGAGTTGAATGGCATGCCTACACCAGTGCATTTGAATATACTATCGTTGGGATCATATAATTTGTTGTTGGGTATGGATTAGTTGTATCTTCACAGGACTGAAATAGATTATTATTACAATGCTATTGAGTGTTTGCATGACAATGGAGAGCATAGAATATTGCAGGGAAATAAGAAGGAAACATTAGTTATAATGGCGGAAAATATGAAAGCAAAGTGCAACTAGAGGAAAGGGTGTGTGTTATTTGCAATGCATATTTCTAGTGGAAAATGTAAGGGAGTTTAGTACACGAATGTATTTGGCAGGTACCCATTTCTACAACAGTTTCAAGATGCATTTCCAATAGGGATTTCAAATTTTCCACCCCAAAGGGAAGTGGAACTTTCTATTGAGTTGGTACTAGGGGTAGTACCAACATCAAAGGCACCATACAGGATGAGCACTCCAGAGTTAGTAGAGTTGAAGTTGAAGTTGAAGGAAATTCTTGACAAAGAATACATCAAGCCAAGTGTAATGCCTTGTGGTGCACCAGTATTGTTCATGAAGAAGAAGGATGGTACTCTCAGGTTGTGCATTGATTACAAGTAGTTGAACAAGGTGACCATCAAGAATAGGTATCCGTTGCTAAGGATTAATGAATTTTTTGACCAGTTTAAGGGATCAATATTGTTCTCGAATATTGATTTGAGATCATGATACCATCAATTATGAATTAAATAAGATGACATATACAAGACATATTTTAGGACCAGGTATGGTCATTATGAGTTTATTGTAGTTCCATTTTGTTTGACTAATGCTCCAGCTACTTTCATGTGCCTAATAAGTAGTGTGTTGTGTCCTTATCTGGACAAGTTTGTTATTGTATTCATTGATGATATATTGGTATATTCTAAAAATGAATAATAACATGTCGAACACTTAGCAAAAATATTGATATTGTTGAGAGAACATGTATGCTAAGCTTAGTAAGTGTAGTTTCTTTCAGACAGAGGTACATTACTTGGGATATGTGTTTTCCAAGGAAGGCATAGCAGTGGACCTAGAGAAGATAAGAGCTATCATGGAGTGGGAAGCTCCTAGGAATGTGTATGAGGTAAGTTCCTTTATGAGGTTAGTAGGTTATTACAATAGCTTCATCAGGAAATTCTCACAGATTTCTTATCCTATTACATCATTGCAAAGGAAAGGTAAGAAATTTGAATGGACAGAGGAATGTGCAACCCATTTTGAGTGGTTGAAGTAGTTGTTGAAAAATGCTCCAGTTCTAAAGATTGCAAATCCAGAAAAAGAGTATGTAGTATGTACAGGTTCTTGCAAGAGAGGGCTTGGTGGATTCATTGTGCATGAAGGATAGGTGGTATGTTATGAGTCACAGAAATTGAACGATCAAGAGAAGAATTATTCGACACATGATCTTGATGTTGAATATGGCAACAAGAAACAGTGAAGGAGGCATCCTGAAACATCTTTCCTGATCCTAGTTGGAAAGTGATCACCTAAACTAGGTGGGGGACCACACAGGTGATTTTTGTCGCAAAGTCTATTTTTAGACTATGTCTATTTTTAGACATATGGATCATGATCTATAAGTTGCGAGATGCTATTTATGGATGGTTGGTCATGTTGGTAAAAATAGATGGACCTCTATTTTTAGACATATGGGTGGTTTCTATTTTTAGACTGCCAGGCTAAAAATAGAAATGTCGAATATTATTAGCTCTTAATAATATTTGGACTCTAAACATTATCTTATTCTCTTGGAGCACTTCAGTTTGATGCCTGGATGTGGCACATGCAGTTGACAGAAGGAAATATGCTTTTCCTAGGGTTTAAGTGAAGCTATTGCATGATGACTTTAGTTAGAACTCATGTGACAGAGTTTGGTGGAGTTGATTGAGGAAGTTAGTGGAGTTGTATTCAGTTTAACTAATCTAAACATAGTTGAGCTATTTGTATTCAGTTTAACTAATTGATACAATTAGTAAGAGTGGTGTGAATTAATTATTAATTAATTCACTAATTATAAACTCATAAATAAACTAAAGAATACATCAGTTAACTTCAGTGCATGGACAGTTTCAGTGGAGACCAGTGCAGAAATAGGTGAAAGAGCAGGTTAACTATCAGTTGTGACTATACTGTTGCTATTTGCAACACACAGATAGGTGGAGTAATAAATGAGGATTGCGCAGTTCAATCCAGGTGGCTTATCTATATAAAGAGACCATCCCATAGAATTGAAACACGCAATTGAGGTTGGCTATCAAGTGGCTAAAGGTTGGAGCATGAGTTTTGCTAGATCTAGCTTGATAGTGTGTAGCAAGGGAGGTAGTGCATGAGAGCTTGCAAAGAGCTTTGTACTATGATTGTTACATGATCTCCATTACATGTATAATATACAGATAGTTGGGGGTTTTCAGCTTTAAGCTTTCCCATGAAATACTGTGTTCATATGTGTGAATTTTTATGGCTTTAATGTGTGCATGCAATTGATTTTATTTCCGCATGTGATGATCAATGGTAGAAGAGATTTTGTATTATGCATGAAGCTAAAATAGTGTGTGATCAGGAGAATCTCGGTGGATAACATATCAGTTATTCAAATTTCTACACTTGAGTTTCTAACGATCATACATGAATTTAATATGTGGAGGCAATATACTCTTAGCAGTAGCTTCATACTTATGAGTGATCATAGTAGATTACGGTATTTATTTGAACAACCAAATCTGAATTCCAGACAAGCTATATGGTTGGCCACAACCAGTGAGTTTGACTTTGAGATTAGGTACATCAAAGGTAAAGAGAACAATATTGTAGATGATCTTAGCAGGAGGATATAGGTGAATCATATATAAGCTATAATTTCTTATGGTACATAATTACATCATCAGATCTTACAAGAAGGACAGTAGGATGACAGGTATAGAGAGCTTATGCACAGGTTACAATAGGGTACAGGTGATCAGGACGTGGACTATCATCTCAGGACATATAGCTTTGTCAGGTTTTGGATAGGATCTATGTTACAGATGACAGTGAGCTGAAGAAGCTTATCTTGAGGCAATGTCATGCTAAGTCATATTTAGGTCACCTAGGGTATCAAAAGATGTTGAAAATAGTGAAGAAGAGGGAAGGGGCAGATTTTGTGGCTAGATGTTTGGATTTTCAGCATATGAAAGAGGAATGTAATAATCTAGGGGGATTACTTCATCCTATTATGATTCTAGAGTGGAAATGGTAGTTCATTTCCGTGGGCTTCATCACAGGTTTTTTGAGGAAATCTAGATAGCATGGTTCTATTATGGTTGTGATTGATAGGTTGAAAAAGGTAGCACACTTCATTCTAGTGAAGTCTACATATTCAGATAGTGATGTGGCACAGGTATTCATTAGAGATGTGGTGAGGTTTCATGGTGTACCAATCAATATTGTATTAGACAGGGATGCAAATTTCACTTCCAAGTTTTGGAAGGATATTTTTTCAAGTTTGGGGACAAATTTAGCCTTCAGTACAACTTATCATCCACAAACAGATGGAAAAACAGAGAGGGTCAACAAGATACTGGAGGACATGTTGAGAATGTATGGGATGCATCATCAGAAGAGATGGAAGGAGTACCTTTCATTGGTTGAGTTCACTTACAACAATGGATATCAGGAGTCTATGAGGATGAGTCTCTTGAGGCACTCTATGGGAGGATTTGTAACACTCCCATCATTTGGAGTGATCCAGTTAACAAGGTATTTATTGGAATATACATGTTAGTAGAAATCGAACAGGAAATGTAGGTACTCAAGAAGAATTTGAAGGCAACACTGGACAGACAAAAAAATTATGCAGATCATAATAGGATGTTTAAGGAGTTTTAGGTTAGGGAACATGTGTACTTACACATCAATCCCAAGAATATCTCCTTGGGGATTAGATCATGTGCCAAGTTTTCACCTCGGTATTGTTGACCTTTCAATATTCTTGAGAGGATTGGACCAGTAGCCTGTCAACTTGCACTGCCTCCAACAGTGAAATTCCATGATGTTTTCCATGTGTCATTTTTTAAGAAGTATGTTAAATATGTTGATCATGTGATTAACTGGTTTGTATTGTAGGTGGATCCAGAAGGA
Source organism: Pinus albicaulis (assembly GCA_034641835.2). NCBI lineage: Eukaryota > Viridiplantae > Streptophyta > Pinopsida > Pinales > Pinaceae > Pinus > Pinus albicaulis. The sequence goes on along the minus strand of CM076578.1, from coordinate 1,381,324,601 downwards.
GAATTCCAGCCGGAATCGTAGTCTATTTTGCAGAGAAAGATGCTCATGCTCTAGAATCAAGAAATCGAGCAATTTAAAGTGCAATGAAAGAACTTTGGGCCTGATGAATATACATAGGAGATGGAAGATCATATGTGGGATATGTATCCTTCTCTATTAGTTGGTTGAGGTTGAGAGAATTTTTTTGGCATATGTTTTCGTGGGGTGTTTTGGTATATGTATATATGTATATGGATGTAAATACTACCATGAGTTGTGTTATAAAATTCCAATAAGCGATATGGGTGTCATGTCATTATGGTTTTCTTATTTTTATGTTTCTCATGTTGGTTTTCTTCTCAGCAAGTTGATCACTGCAAACATTACAACAAGCTAAGTTATAAAGCTCCATGGGAAGTATGTTTTTCTTTCAACAATCTTGTTGGTTGTAGGTGTCATTGAAAACTAAGGATGATGTTCCGCCAAAGGGGAGGGTTTTGTAATAGCCCTAGTAAAAATTCATAGTAAAGTTAATAAAATAAAAATAAGACCATAGTCCTAGGACATGTATTCCAAGATGAATGTTGGGAAACAACACAGTGGCAGGGATCACTTATGATTAATTAATGGCTATGGAAATTGGAAAATACAATTGCAAAGTTTTTGGAAAGGCAAAGTTCCATTTATTGGCATTTTATTTATGAAAATAATGGAAAATAGAATAACAAGGAGGTGAAGGGTTATAGGTTGCCCGTGAGGAGGAAAATGAAGGAAAATAATGGGGAGATGAAGAAAATAAAGGCCTCATTAAACAAAAATATTTTGATGATCGATTGGTACCCTTTCGTCTATTCATTTTCTAGCTCCCATTATATTCTCTCTCTCTCTCTCATACTCTTGGACACTTAGAGTTATCTTGGAGCACTCTTGGAGGAGTGTGGCATACTTGGGATTTGGATCAAGAAGGAAAAGGAAGGGAATGAAAGAGCAAGAGGACATTGGGATCAATAGCTATAGTGGGTTTTTATTTTAGGTACCGATTTGCTTGTATGATTTCCTTCCTTGTTTTGGCATGCATTTCACACGTGTATGGTTTCTTGGTCATGATATGTCATTGGCATGGAGGATTGTCTAAATTGACAATGTTTTTTCCTGACCTTTCCATTTATTGGATAGTCATGGTGTCATGGGTTCCTTTCCTTTTGTTTTTCGGTTGGTTCTCATGTTCCTTATGGTTGTGGGTTGAGTTATTATTTCATGGAAGCTTTGATTGGAAAAACGCTCTGGAAGCCCTGTAACAGCTTGGGTTGAGTTACTAGTCCTAGAATCCTTGGTTGGAAAAATGATTTGGAAGCCCTTGGTGGGTTGAGTTACTAGTCCTAAGAGCCCTGGTTGGAAAAATTCTCTGGAATCTTGGCAACAGCTGTAGGTTGAGTTACTAGTCCTGGAAGCCCTGGTTGGAACAAACACTATGGAGTCTTGGATATCTCGAGTAGAGACCAATATAGTAATGGTTAGTGATGTCTAACCGTGAGATGGAATCATTGATTGAGGGTTGAGGTGGTTTGGCCTTTGGATGCCCTAGTTGGTTTTGGTTTATTTGTTTCATGAGATCCCACATTCATGCTTGAATTATGGCATGGGGGTGAATGACTGAAAGAAAGATTTGGTTCATCCCTATCTATAGTTAGGTGATACGCGAAATTATCAGACATGGTTGCATTTTTCATATGTTAATAACAGGTTCTTTCCTCTTGTATTTGATAGGTAAATATACTTATTCAAATGTGGTTTTTATGGTTTTTATATCCTAGTTATTTTTGTTGGTTGTATGTTGGTTATGAGGATGTTTTATAACAGTGATTATGTATGGATATCATCACGTTTTGATTAGTAAATGAATCAACAATGAATATATGACCTAATATTTGATAATTTAGTTATTGTGATAATGCATCAATGATTCTTAATGATTCTCAGATAAGTATGAGACCCCTATGCGTAGATATGTTGTAAATCTTTGTAGATTGCATATTCATGACATGTTTGACGAAATTCCTATCATGGCTAGTAGGATTCAGATCAAGTATTTTTATGAAATTTTTCTTTAGCATTTTTTTCCCATGTTATTTATCATCTCTGAAGTTTTCATGAAGTTCTAGGAAGTGGCCTAAGTCCTGGACTTGAAAAATTGGCATGGAATCTGGGTTCGTTGCCACAAAACTAGCTGGAAAATTCCACAATCATTGGCATTCCTTGATGTGGGAGTGATTGGAAGGCCTCAGTAGCTTGCAAAGCTTGTCAAGGGAGCAGCTGAGGTCCAGGTCAAGCAAATGATTAGTTGTCTCATGGGTTGGACACCTCGAAGGGTTGGTTGGCTCCTCAAGACTCTGTAGTATGTGTGGAAGGTCATATCAGTTGTGTTATGTCGGTTCCACTTCCTTAAGGAGAACTATGAGGTTAAATAACATCATATTATCCTCTCTTCGCATGTTTTCCCTGGTGGACTGGTTAAATTGAGTAAATTTGGGAGGAGGGCGTTACACCAACCTCTATTTGATTGTGTCTATTGCCAACTTGTGATGAATAATTATTATTATTGTAGTCATTCCTAATTGGTGAATATGTACATTGTGGGAATCGAATAGGTATTTGATTCAACCATTCTTTTCATGTTTCCTCTTTTATTCTTGATCTTAATGCAAACTTCACTCGAGTTGACATTGTAGTGGGGTGCACCAGAAGATGGTAGGTGGGTCACTGATCATCACTATAATCCTAATTTCAAAAAATATTGAATGTCATTAGTATAATATCAATGATATTAGTAAGCAATTTAATGCAATTGGTTTGTTTAAATTGCATTTTACCAAACAATTATTACCATCATTGATTCAGGATTGTAGCTAGAAGATTCCATGTTCCAATTAGCAGGGTGAAGAGGCTATCCATTTTCATATACCAATTATTTGTGATATGTTTCTCCTAATAAAAGTTTTCAACATTTTTGAAATAGAGGAATATTTTTTGCATTTGAACTCAATTATGAATCAGGGTCCTACAAATTTGGATATATTTTTATTCAAATTGGCATGGATTAAAAAAAAGTGAATTAGATAATCAAAATATAAATAAATTTGAACTTACTCGAGATGGAAAGGGAGAATTTTGTGAAGGACTCTGATCAACAATATGGAACGAGCTGGAATTTGAATAATTGGCTATTTGATATTATTGACATTTTGTCCCTGCATTTGAGAAAATTCAGAAATAAAATTTTGTGTACATATCTAAAATTAATCTCGATAACCATATACCCACAATTTGAATTTTAATATAGTTTTCAAACCATTTTTCAAGAATAAGGCGACCTTGAGCAGAAAATGTATACTATGAACTATTTTAATTCATGTGGATGCATCCTAAGGATAATTTTATATTAAGATGTCATTTTATGTGAAATTAAAACTTCAAATATTTTTTAAACCCAAACGATGGGTTTATCATTAAAAAGTGCACCAATGCGTTTAAAAAAATAACATCAATGAGGCGTTCAATGAATACCCGCACCAATTTCTGGCATTTCGAATGTGTGTGTGTGTGTGTGTGTGTGTGTGTGTGTGTGTTATAATATCAACGCTCTTCTACAAAAAACACACCAATGCGTTTTAAAAAAAACAACACCGCTATGCACCTATTTCTAGATTTTAAAAAATATAAATGAATTCAACTAACTCGATGTGTTTATAATAGTTAGAGCATCGATGCTTTTAAATAGAAACCACATTATTTCATTAAAATAATTAATTGCATCGTCTCGGGATTTCTAATTTTTTTTTTAAATGTATCATGTCGATGTGTTGAAAAATTTTGGTGCCTCGGAAATGTTAGTGCACTTGTTTTATAAATGCATCGGTGCACTTGACTATTGAATGCACCATTGTGTAGAGAAATTGAAAAGAAAAGAAAAAACGCGATTTTTTAAACTAAAAAACGAGCAGAAATTGATTTTTCGAAATCTAATTTTATAAAGTTTTTTAAATAGTAAAAATTTATTCACCATTTCATTATTTTAACCAAAATTTCAAGGGATTTATTTGCAAGAGAGACATACCAAGAGCACTATGAAACAACATAATTCTTTGGAGCAACAAAACTATTCAAAAGATCAAAAGTTGAAAGGTATGGTGATTCGCTCAAAAACCTCCATAGTAAAAATTTTAAATTTTATTATTTATTTTACTAATAATAAAAAAATACAATTTTTTTTTGGGTTTAATTAATAGAGAGATAATTTGCAAGAGATACATACTGGAGCATTTTGGAGCTGCAAAATATTTTGGATTCGCCGAAAAATCAGAAGTTGAAAGGTATGTTGATTCACTCAAAACCCTAGATAGAAAAAATCTTAAATTTTACTGTTAAAATATTTTACAATTTCTCTTAGATTTTTTCACAATTCAAAAAAAGAAAAAATTAAATCCTACATAAAAAATTAAAAAAAAAAAAAAAAAAAAAAAAAAAATCGCTTTTACAAGTAAAAAAATTTACAATCTCTATTCCTATTTAAATTTAATTAAAATTCATAAAAAATAAATAAAAAATAAAAAAAGTTCAATACTTACCTTAAACCCTTGCTTCTTCCTGCGAAATTTCACCTTAGGGTTTAACTTCCTCAACCACTTCACAATTAGGGTTTTTCAATTTAGGCATTTTAGATTTAATGGGTTTGTTTACTTACTATATATAGGGTGTTTGACATGTAAAGTAGGGGAATCGCTTATTTAATTATATCCAAACCATGTCGGCCATCTCCAGTTTTTTTTTTTAACGGATATATGTAATATAATGCACTGGTGCTCCCTGTGTAATACAACACACTAGAATATTATAATACTTTCAATTTTGTCCAGTTTGTTCATTGTTGATCTCGGTGTAATATAACACACCAGCTCGCCTCTTCCAAATAGAATTGTTAAATCATTGTGATGTGTTTATCCTTACCAATTGCATCGTCATAATTTAAAATTAATTTTCCATGACAACGTTGAACAATTAAAAGCCCAGTGTGTTTAATGTTATATATGCATCAGTGTGTTATGCAGATAAACACACCAATTAACAGATCTTTTTTTGGCTGAAAAATATTTGATTTATTTGTAAAATGTATTTAATGGATTTTGCATTGAATGGTATAGGTTTTATATTGATAAAAAAATGTCTTAGAAGGTCTGAAGTAACAAAAATAGTGATTGACACAATGATAACACATCAAAAAAAGTAGAGAAGGCAAGCTCTTTGTAAATTCTTTATAAAATTAATATATGTAAGTTTAACTTATATATATTGATTGTTGTGTGTCATGCACATCCAAAAAATGAACAAGGTTGATAATATTATATCTAATATAAGTGAAAAAGAGTGTAAAATCCTGATAGGAAAAATATAGAATGATGAATCAGGTGAATGAAAAAATACTATCCAATATGATTTTTTTTAAATTTTCTTTAATAATATACTTAAGAATATTAGACCACATGTTTCAAACAATCTGTTAATCCATATATGTTTAATGTTCTACAGGGAGCAACAACGAAGGAAAAGGTCAATGTCTTTCTAAGAAAATAAAAATTATAGAACATGTAAATGATGATGAATCAGTCCATAGCTCATCTAAAGTGGCGTTGGAGGCTAATGAAAAAGGGGGGATTTTTCATAGAACTATGAGGGATCTAGTGGAACGAACATATAGACGTACTTTCCACTTGTAATACAAAAATCAATCCAAGGATTCTAAGAACAAAATTATATCTAAACTACAGGAAGTGTTTCTAGAGAAATGGTCAATGAGACATGTCAGACTTGCAATAACAAAAACATACAACAACAAAAAGGAATCATTAAAAATTTAATATTCCTAATTATATAAAATGATTTTCTAGAATTATATGCATATTTTACTACAAGCCATTCATTTATTAATATTTATTTTGTTATATTTAGTTTTCATGTATCATTATAAAAATGGCTTATTACTTTTTTCAGGAAGATTATGAAAATCCCAAATTATCAAAGCGTTGATATATGAAACATGGTAGTAGGAATGTCCAAAAAAGTGTATAAGGAGATGGTCAAAGAAATGTACATAATTGCATCGCACGAGGAGCCATCTCAACAACAACATACTTCAAATGTACGTAATTAAGATTTGTCTTTGTACATATAAAAAAATAATTTAGCATTAAATAGTGATTTTCAAGTATTTTCTTATAGAAAATAAAACAAGATGGAACTCATTCAGCACATAAAACATGACGACAAAAAAGAAATGGGTTGATTTCAAATTTTGTGAGTAATTTTTAATAATTCCTTATAACAACTCAAGGTTTCATTTTTTGTATATTTTAAGTTGTTTTACAGCAACAATCCTCGAATGTCTTCAAATAGGTACTAGCATACGAAGAAGAGCCATTGGAAGAATTGATTGACCTTAAGTTAAATAAGGGTTGTGAGTATGTGCTGGCATATCAAAAATTTATTGTGGAATTTGTAAGTATCTATGTTGTTTTACTACTCTAAGTTTATAATTAATATAACAAAAAAATCCTTTATATTAAATCTATAATTTATAATGAGTTTTAAAAAATGCAGGAAACAAAGTATGGAACTATGCCAAGAGAAGACTTGTTGCACCAAGGCATGAGACTTGGTTTTGAAACCATGTGCATAGTTTATGAGTCACTTCTTTGTTGAGTTTTGGGTAGCATCAGATGTGCTCTAGCTCTGAAAATTTGTGGAGGGGATAGCACACATGAGATATCCAAGACCCATAAATCGTTTATAGAAATTCCACCCAGAGCTTAAATTATTCAAATAATTAATTATTTTAATAGAGACCCTAAGTCTAACTTAGGGAAATTAAATAATTAAAGTGAATTAATTTAAACATGTAGGTGAGAATGTTCTAAGTGACGAGGATCGAGTCTTTTCTAATCTTAGTTGTCGATTAGAGATTATATCATGGCCATTGACTCGTCTACTGGAAAATTATTAAAGGAAGGGTTGGGGTTAGTTGGAGAAGACACATAGAGTAGCGGAACTTGAGCTAAGTCGAAATTCTGGGGCGTTGTTTGCTGAGAATTTCGGAGTGAGCTTGTAGTTCAGTGAGGGGCAGTGAGGTAGTGGTATTTTCATCCAAGTCTGAGAATACAATAGCAGAGAGGCATATCAGCACTAGAGAGCTAGCATAGGCCCAATAGGGGTAACGCAGAGTCAGCAGGGATCACGCATAGGGATGCAGAGCCAGAGAGAGTGACGCAGTCACTCAGAGAGTTGCACTAGGGTTTCTGTGGGGAAGATCGGGCAGCCATCTAGCATTTTGATTTATGAGATGGGTAGGCTCACAGAGAGGGTGACGCAATTCTTGGAGAAGATGACACAATCTAGCTTTTTGATCCATCGCTCAAAAGCACTAGGGAATGTGTATTCACCTATGGGATTTCTTCATCCAATTTTTGGATCATCCATAACATCTGTCTCCGGATATAGGTACTTCTGCCAAGGATGTTCTACGTTGGGTGAGCCACATTGGCACCCTAATTTGTATTCAGAAATATGCTTAATAATAAAATCCTCAAGAGTTGTTTCATTGGTTTTCCCGCATTGGGTTCTTTCGGGGACATTTGTCCAAAAAACTTGTGTCCTTTGTCTGCATGATTTCTTATTCTTCAATACTTTATCTGTATAATTTTGTAGGCTACAATGTATTTACTTTTATTTTTTCATGAATTATTCAGAAAAAAATTTTTTAATTTAAATCAAACAAGTAGGAGAAGTAAATCAGATTTACTACAATAGGATTTTTGTTTAGAAGATTCAGAAATTTTCACATTCTTGCTATGGTACATTAATTTTCGGTTTAAATTGATGTATATTATTAATTTAAATTTTCATTATTCTCACTAATGTAGATACACTCATTACACTTTATTTTTATTTTTGTATATGGAACAAGATCAAGAAGACGAAAAAAACCGATGCAATCAACAAAACATTCCTCCAACTAACCCAAGTCATGAAAGTATCTCGAGCACCGACAACAGTTCCAGTGAAGGATGGTGATCTATTTGTATATCAATGCAACATGTTGTAATTTTGAAATAATTGTGTGTGAAAATCGGACATTTTGTAATGTAATGGACATAGTGTCCCAATTTAAAGACAAGGGGTTACCAATAACAACCAAATTTTGTATGACAAAGAGCCTATTATTGATATATAATACAATACATTTTAATTTATTAGAGTGTTATCCAATGTCGTGGTGAAATTTTACAACATTGATTAAATATATGGATGATTAAATTTTATAATGAAAATATCTGAAATATGAGAATATAACAAATTAATCCAAACATCATATACACATGCACTAATCAAATTATAATTTATATGAATATTTTTATAAGATATATGTCGATTTTTAAATAAATAACATATTTAAACAAATATAATAATTTCACTATCAGAGGTCAATGTTTCCAAAAAAATAAATTCTCATTCAAAAAATTGGCACGTTTATAGCATGAAAATGCACTAGTGCGTTATTTTATATAAAATCACAGTGACAACATATTTTTACATGATCAATGCCTTTTCAGAAAACGACGGCACCGAGGCTTTTATTTATTCAAGAACCAGTATTGTTTGAGATTAACACACTGGTGCATTGTAATTCTGAATGCACCACTGCTTTCATAGAACTAACAACCCACTGCTACAAAATACTATTTCCAACTCGGCGAATCATGGAAACAAACAACACCGGTACTTTTTTATAAATAACAAACTAGGGAATTTGTACAATCGAAATGCGTCCACGCTAAAAATTTAAAAAATCACACCAGTTTGTGTTCCCTGATGTCATTCCTTAGAAGAATGCCTCGGCGCTATTTTATATAATAGCACCAATGCGATGTATATTACATGTTGGTGTTCTTTACATTCAACACCTTGGTGCTTATAGTTATGTATTTCGTCTAGTGCTTTTATATATGTTGGGCACAGGTGATATTTGTTCCATGAAATGAACTACAAAAAAAAACCTCTGCTAAAACCTTTGGCCACGCAAATTTTTTCCCTTGTGATAAATTTTCGTTAAAACCTCTGGTAAAACATCTGCTACTGCAAACGAATGTTTTAGAAAATGTTTTTTAGACAATTTTTTCCAATTTTATAACACTAAAAACCTTTGTTAGAAGGTATTTTCCTTGTAGTGAGTGTTAGCGTTGGTTTTCATGATGCCATCTAGCTTGTGTTGGCATTAATTTCAACCCTATGTAGTCTACTTGATGCATTGGTGCCATCCTTGTAGCATATGTTGCAGATGATTGGTTTGGTCGCAGTTGGTTGTATTGGCATTGAGTTGGTTATGTTGGCATCGATGTCAACATTATGTTGCCCTCATTATGCATTCTTTTCAATCTCATAATGGTTTGTATGCCATTGAGATGGTTTGTTTCTTGGACAGGTGTTTGTGGCCCATGTGATGGGGATGGAAGATTAGGTCTTGATGATTATGTTCTTATTCATGACTTGTTGTTCTTGTTCGTGACTTATTGCATAATGTGTTGGCTTGATGATGATGTTATAGTGTTGTGCAAAGGTGTTGCAACTTGAGGTGTTGCAAATTTTGTGGGTGTCAAAGGATAGAGGACTTGTTGGAAATCATGTCAACTCTTATTTGTTGGTTTCTAGGTCAACTTGGAAATGGAACTTGGGAGACATGTTTTTCCTATTTATAGAGGTGTCACATAGCTTGCTAGAGGTTTGGAGGCATGTAAAAGAGCTGATGAATATCAGAAAGTAGGTTGCAGAGGTCTTGAGATGAAGTTTATGGTTTTCCCTTATACTTTTCTCTAGTCGTTGGGAAGGAGGATCATGCATATAGTTAGAAGGATTCAACCAAAATTCTCCAGGATTGTGTGTGTGGTTGCAGCTGAGATCTGACCTTGCTTTGCAAGTGGTTAAGCTCCTTCAAAAAACATTCTCTGGATTCCTTGTGCACATCAATTGTAATTTGACAAGGAAATTCCCATAAACCTTTAAACTAATTTTAAAAGTTTGGGAATGGTTGAAAAATTCCTCCTATAGGTGTGAATTTTTATAGTTCACAAGTAGTGATGATAGCGGTTGGATTTCGTAAAATTTGTGCACTTTTTATCTCGGTCCAAAAGTGAATTTCATCCAACACATTACATATACTCTATTTTGGATCTAATATTAGGTTGGATCAGTGTAAGAGTCACCGAAGAAGGTTGCAGAGAAGAAGTATGCATCATACCTAGTTAAGAACAGAGATACATAGTGTAGGTGTGCAAAAGGCATTGTTGTAGTAGAATTCTAAATCAATGCATCAGTTTTCAGATTAGATTCATGGTTTTTGTAGTAGAGTTGTTTGGAGGATATTGAGTATATTTTATCTTACTGGATGGTGGTATTATTGAAAATTTGATTGTTGCATTTGTGCCACTATTTTTCAGTGTGGAGAGCATATGTTTGTGGTATCTTATTTTATTTGTTGTTGAAATTATCTTATTGTTGATTTTATGATTTCAGAGTTGAATCAGAATTGAGAAGAGTGCCTTGTATCCAGTTTGAAAATATATAAAATGATATTCTCATAGAGTAGAGGAGCAATGACTTCATGAGACTGGATCAGTGATTCCATGGCTTCAACAAAAGGAATAGGTTCTCCATCGAATCGGTGTTGGATATTCTAATTAAAGTTAGGAGAGGAGTGGTGATCATGATGAATTTCAGTGAATGGATTTCCATAGATCCTTGTGATAATAGAGCCTTCCTAGTTGATTAGTAGAATCGATTCTCATCGTTGATGGTTGTTAGCCAAGTGTATATCATTTCGAGTCTCCTAGCTGATGGGAGTCAGAAAATCTATGTAAAAGACCATTACTTGACATAGTAGAGATTTAGAGAAGCGCAACAACAACAGTAGTGGTTTTTCTCTTGGAAGTGTTTCCACCGGATATCTTGTGTCTCATGTGTGATGATGTAATTGTGCCTTGATGTATTTTTTATTGTTGCTTGCATGGTTTTTTGTTTAGCTGCATGGTTTATGTTTATTTTAAGTCTTATTAATTTGTTTCTAGTTAATATTGTATATATATCACACTATTTATTCACCCCTCCCTCTCAATAATGTTCAAGGTTTCTAACAGAAAGAATTCTTGTAGTCATTGTTATGTGCATGACTAGAATGATGTCATGTGTATTCGTGGATTTTAATGTATTCCTAGAATATGTTGGTCATTAGTATGTTCATGTTATATGTGAGATATCATGTGTTTACATTCACTCAGATTGAATTCAAAATCTTATGAATAAATATACATATAAATTTATTTGTTCTTTGTGTTTCTCATGCTTAAATTGAATAATTTGGGGATCAGGCCCTTGGCGCCATAGCTCCTAGAAGATGGTGGGTCATGGTCACCTCCATGTTACAACATTAATAATGAGTGGATGGCTCGTGGTTCAAGCTCTTGGGACATAAAACATTTTAATCCATAAAACGGACAAGCACCGCTTACTACCTACCACCACTTATAGATGGAATAGTTTGGTGCATGGTTTGATGTATGAGCACATTAGTGGGAGAAGGGTTGAATCAGTTTTGGTTCCATTGTGGAACATTACCACCTCTCACCGTCCTCTACTCTATTTTGAAGACTTATCAGCAAAGAAGTGGATCGATGGACTCTGATGTCGAAAGGCGTTAAGGGAGGGCCCATTGGGTGTTTGGCCTTCGTGCCTTTGGGGAACTTGAATGGATAAAGAAAAGAAGTGGGCCAATGGAATCTAATGCCAATATTTTTTTAAATTGGTTCCTTTTGATCTCTTTGCCTTCAGGCCACCAAATTTGTAGAGAAACAACGTGGAACACCACTCATCGCCAACAATGTGGTTAACCTGGTATTGGGTGAAAAATATGGCACTTACGCCAATATGATCATGGTTTCAAAATGAAACCCTATCATTGTGTGCCAATGTGAGTCCTAACATGTTATGAATGTGATATAGGCATGTCGATGGAGAGTCAAGCCGATCCGACCAAGTTTCTAGTCCATTGAACTATGTGGTTGGTTTGTCACTTACTGAAATGGGTTGGATCATTGTGAAATTAAAAGGGGAGATGTCGAATATGAAGGGGGGTGTTCTTTCTATTTTTTTGGTGAAAGAAACCTGCCCACTGGGAGACCGTCCACCGCTTATTTTATTGGAGTTGTAAACTCATTGAGAAGTGGCAACATGGCGGGGCTGACCCAGCTATAGTTTTGGTGTGGAACCTTAACCACTACCCATCACAATTTGTTAAACACATTGCATTGGTCAAATAATGAAATAAGAAGTTATGAGTTAATAATAAATGTGACGCATTCTGTGGACCCATAATCTGAAAGGATTGTATTATTTTGTTGTTCTAAGTGTTTTTTTAATTACAAAACATGTACATATTTGTCTCCATTTTTTTGCTTAAGGATTGAGGAATTTAACCATGAAACATAGATGAATTTGTGAATTATAAGCATGAAATTAAGCCTAAATAACACTGAACAACAGTGTATAACATAGAAATAAAACCACACATAATATTTACACAGAAGGCATGATGAAGCAGTTCACCCCTCCTGGGCTACATCTATTGGTCCATCTCCCAATGGCATGTCCATCTTTCATTATGCTCAAAAATTTGCAAATAAATGTGTTTACAAGCCTCCAATGGCTATTTTCTCTACACCAATGGCTCCAGAATGCTCAAATTAGTGTAGGTAGACTCTTGTTTCACCCAAATTTGTCAAAAATTGACCCTCCTAGCCTTTTTCCCAATATCTCCTACAAAACCTCCACTTAAAATGGAGGATTGTAGTTAACTACAGTTAAAAATAGTAAAACCTATTAATTTGGAGGGCACGCTAAAAACTCCAACATGCTTAACTGTAATATTAACCATTAAGGGGTGGGGTTGGCCACATGCCAACCCCTGAAAACCCGGTTACATTTAATTTTTGGTGCGGAACCCCATGCTAAAACCATGGTGAATATCCATTTAACTGGAGTTGATTGCAGAACTGTCTGCTTAAACCATGATAATTGCGCCATGTGAATAATTTTGTGGTTGGATTTTTTAATACCGCCGAGTGTTAAGGTTTCAATTGTATTAACATCACAACAAATGTCGTGGATTTTGCAGTTCATGTGACCAATCCAATGGGGTCGCCAACAAGTTGGGACCGCCAGTGGTCCCCCCCCCCCCCAATATACACATGTTCTAAAACTTCAATCTGTCTGGAATCCTTATAGGTTAGGATTCACGTGATAGCCTAGATGGTTGAGACCTTTGTGCACGCACCTGGAGGTCGTAGGGTCGAACCCCCCCAGACCTCAACAATATTTTAATCAACCAAATAGGGGACATGTGGCAGCCTCAAGGTTGGCCATGTGTCACCCAACCATTGGCCCAAAAAAACATCATACCACAAAATCAGTGAATCAACATGTGCCACTTGGCGAAATCTAATAGGCTTGGGAAAACATAATATTCTCAAGAATATTCCCCTTTTGTTGACTATACCTCTGCATGCTAACTGGGCATCCAAGCCAAACCTGTCATAATTTTAGTTTTTTGGGAAATCAATCAAAACGCAATATCTCCCTCATACGACATCGGTTTTTCAAACTTTTCATGGTGTCAGAATCAGAATGACAACATCTACCCGGTCGATCAGGTTCGGTACAGTTTCGAGCAATTTCAATTTTGAGCAAAATTCATGAACCCCTGATCACACCTCCCCATTGGGAAGCTTTTAGACCCCAAAATATCTCTGGATTACTGATTATGAAGATGAAAATATTGTGTCCTCACTCTTCCAATCTTTATCCATTGAAATTTTTCTAATTTCATCAATTGGAGCTTTTCATGAAAAGACAAATTTTTCCTTTATTTTGGCGACCATCTATTGCTATCTTTAACACCATCATGCTGCACATTTTCTGAATTTGCAGAAAAGAAATCTAATTTTGTAGAAAACATATTGTTTCTACCTTGGTCAATAATCAAAGGAAACTTGGAATATTTCTCACCTTGCACTCTGTCATTATGGCGATTTTTAGCTGCTTTTGCCTTGAACTTGTGTCGACTCTTGACCAAGTTTCTTCGCCATTGTAATGTGCCTTTTGGAAACCAGTCATGAGTATTTGTGAAACCTGTGCCTTCTTTTCCAAGCTTCTTTTTCCTCTCTTAAAACATTGCAACCTCTTGCACTAGCACCTTGTTTTCACCATCGTTCAACACCAACGTTGACTGCTGCAAATGCTTCTCATCTTCTTTCAAAGACAACCTGTTATCAATATGAAACAACTAATTACATATATTAGCATTTGTTTGAAATGTATGATGCAAAACATATCTTTTTTTAATCATCATCAATGTCAATTTTTGGCTTGCATTGACTATGCCTCTTCATTTTCCCTGCATTAACTAAAGAAGTATTCAGTTTCTTGTGATGAGCTCTCACAATATACTCCTTTCCATCTTTGAATAAATGGTATTTTTTCTCATGGCAATGAAAGATCACTTTCCTGTCATACAAGTAAGGACTTCCCAACACAATACCTGTTATTTCAAGCAGAACCACATCTAATTCAATCGTGTCAACAAAATGTGCAGTTATTGCACACTGCAATATACACTTCTTTGAAACCTGTAAATTTGCATCCATACAAATCCAACCAAGTGGATATGGTTTTGGATGTGGAATGGTATCAAGATTAAGTTTCTTGACCAAGTATTCAGAGATTAAGTTTTCTTGTGACCCACTGTCAAACAATGTGTCAATCTTGGTGTGTTTGGATATGACCCTCACATGAAACAATTCAATTCTCTCTTCTTCGTTTGGAGCTTGTATGTGACAATTTGATGTACTATTACTGGGTTTAGTTTCTATTTCTTTCCCCTTCATGTTCTTCAGTCCCATGGCTGTAATTTTTTTTTAATCTTTTGAATCTAACCCTAAGTATTGTTCAGCTATAGCAACATTTTTACCTTTATCTTTGGTTTTCAAGCTATCAGGTTTCAATTCTGGATGAATTTTCCAAAAATGGTCTTCATCATGGCTAGTTTTTGAACAGTTTTTGAAAATCAATTTTCCCTTCTCTTTCCTGATATTTGCATTCTTCTTTTTCTTCCATTTTCCTTTAAACTCATTTTCCTCGTTCTCATCTATGCTTTGCTTTCCCCTTTCCTCCAAGTATGTGGCTTGTACACAAACTTCATCTAGACTGGTGGGGTTAAACATGAGAATAGTATGTCTAAGGTAGCTATGTAAGCCTCCTATGTACTTGAGAAAAGTATCTTGGCTCTAGAAATCTACCCCTAATAAGAGAGCTCTTCTCCTAAATTCTTGGGTGTAAACTTGTACATTCTGTCCTTTCAATTGTTTAAAATTGTGCCAGTCCATCATGGCTTTCTGCATGTGAGCTAATGGATAAAACTATTTTTTTATTGCAGAAATGAAATCAATCCATGATAGAATAATATTACCATTCTCCTTGATCTCCTCCTTTGTCTTGGATTTCCACAAAACAAGTGCTACACCTTCCATTCTCAATGAAGCTAAATGGATTTTGGTATCATCATCATGAAAGTTCTGGATTCTCAAATAGACCTCCAATTGCCTAATCCAATTATCAAGTTTTTCTACATTGAATTCCCCATCAAACATTGGCAATTTAGACTTAACATCAAGTTTTAGAAAAGGAATTTTACCAGTGTTCTTTGACCTGTGTCGTTGATCGACAAAAGATGAAGTAGAGGATGATGATGATGAGGGTGAGGATGGTGACTTTGCACTGTCTCCATTTCCTCCATTGCCCTTCTTTGACTTATCTTCATCATTGTGACCTCTTGATGATCCATGTCCTTCCTTGTGAAGTTTGGATCTTTCTCCTTCTATTTTCTCATTCCTTTCTTGATAAAGGATTCTAACCATCTCAGTCAAATCAAGAAATGCTTTCTTGTACACTCTTTCTTCCTCTTTGGGATCCATTTCTTCATGGATTTCTTCTTCCTCTAAATGCATGCTTAATGTTTCTTCTGCTTCTTTAGGAGGTGAACTAGGTGGTGGAGAATTTGGCAATATTGCCCTCCTTTTCTGTGGCTCACTTTGAGACCCTCTTGCTTCCACCAATTTTCCTTCTCCTCTCTTGAGCTTGAGCCTAGTAAGCATGTGAACACTTGCAAACAACTAAAAAAATATTTGCACATAACAACACCGAAGAATAAACTCTAGCTCTGATACCAACCTGATCTGAAAGGATTTTATTATTTTTTTGTTCTAAGTGTCTTTTCAAGTACAAAACATGTACATATTTGTCTCTATTTGTTTGCTTATGGATTGAGGAAGTTAACCATGAAACATAGATGAATTTGTGAATTATAAGAATGAAATTAAGCCTAAATAACATTAAACAGCAATGTGTAACATATAAATAAAACCACACATAAGATTTACACAACAGGCGTGATGAATTAGTTTACCCCTCCTGGGCTTCAACTGCTGGTCTAGCTCCCAATGGCATGTCCATCTTTCATTATGCTCAAAATTTTGCAAATACATGTGTTTTCAAGCATCCAATGGTTTTTTTCTCTGCACCAATGGATCTATAATGCTCAAATTAGTCTAGGTAGACTCTTTTTTCACCCAAATTGGTTGAAAATTGACCCTCCTAGCCTTTTCCCAATATCTCCTACAATACCTTCACTAAAAATGGACTGCAGTTAACTGCAGCAAAAAAATAGGAAAACCTCCAAATTTGGAGGGCGCGCTAAAAAACATGATAGGCTTAAATGTAAGATTAACCATTAAGGGGTGAGGGTGGCCACATGCCAACCCAAGAAACCTCAGTTACATTTAATTTTTGGGGCAGAACCCCATGCCAAAACCACAGTGAATATTCGTTTAACTGGAGTTGATTGCGGAACCTTCGGCTTAAACCATGGTAACCATGCCATGTGAATAAGTTTGTGGTTGGATTTTTTAATACCGTCGAGTGTTAAGGTTTCAACCATTTGAACATCACAACAAATGTCACGGGTTTTGCAGTTCATGTGACCAATCCAATGGGGCCATCGGCAGGTTAGGACCATCGGCGGTCCCCCTCGCATATACACATGTTCTAAAACTTAAATATGTCTAGCGCCCTTATAAGTTAATATTCATGTTATAGCCTAAACGGTTGAGACCTTTGTGTGCACGCCTGAAGGTCGCGGGGTCAAACCCCCCCCCCCCCCCACCCCCCCTCCCTTCAGACCTCAACAAAATTTTAATCAACCAAGCAGGGGACACGTGGCAGCCTCAGGGCTGGCCACGTGTCACCCAACCATTGGCCCAAAAAAACATCATACCACCACATCAGCGAATCAACATGTGCCACTTGGCGAAATATTGTAGGCTTGGGAAAATGAAATATTCCCTTTTTTTCTTATTATACCTCTGCATGTTGACTGGGCATCCCAGTCAAACATGTCGCAATTTTAGTTGTTTTGGAAATTGATCAAAACACAATATCTCCCTCATACGACATCGATTTTTTGAACCGTTCACAGCGCTAGAATCATAATGACGAGATCTACCCAGTCTCTCAGATTTGGTTTAGTTTCGAGCACTTTCAATTTTGAGAAAAATTCATGAACTCTCGATCAACCCACTACAATTAAAAAATGGACCCAAAAAGCATATAACAGAAAAACCCCTCAAACACAAGAAGGAGGCATGGTGGGGCTCATTCCTGAGTTGACGAGGAAAGTACCACGGTGTCCTGAAATTGGCTACGATAATTCCATTTAGGGTCCTATAATGATGTGGGTTCATATTATGTTGATGTGGGAGTGCCACCTAGACTGTACATGGATTCCACATGGTAGTATTGTGACAATGTGGACCCACATCATTATGATGGCAGGGGTGCGACATGGACCAGAAAAGAGCCATGTGGATGCCATGTGGAAGATCAATGCTAATGTGACCTTAATTAATTGGTTAAAATATATAAGTACATTACTTTCAATCCAAGAGTCAAATTGAGATAAAATTTATCTCTTCAAACAACTCTTGATGAGCTTAATGCAATGGTGATGTCAGTTTTGTTTTTTTATGACATTGGAAAAAGTGGAATTTGTGTAACCTGTCTTCTTAACAAACTATGTAGGTTGGGCCAATTCATTAAGTAACACCTTCTATAGCCTAATATGCTTCAAGTGGTGGAAGGGGGTGTTACACTTATCTCTATTATGTATATCTCAATAACCTGACCACTAATATTTGACATGAGAAAGGGCTTTAAAGAACATGCAGGTGTTTTTTCAATGTCTAAAAGAGTTTGAATATAGTAGTAACCCTACAATATATTTAACCACTTCTCCAAAGCATATGTATCCATATGAACTTAAAAGAAAGAGACAATAAATTTAACTTGTACCTTGAAGGTTGTTGCACCTCTGAAATTGTTGCTAGTTGAAGATGCCTCAACTATTGTTAGTAGCTATTGAAGGATCTTGGTGAAATTTTTGTCATCTCATCCCTCTATCATGCAAGAAATTCCTGAAGAAACAAATTTAAAGGATATCCTATTCCATCATGTCTCTTTTATCCTAACATGGGAAGGTGATTAGGCTAATAAGAGTTTTTTTCCCCAAGTTAAATTATCTCAAGAACAACAATACTCTCTATACCCTGAACTCATCTGATACATGCACCAAAAAACAACAAATAAGATATTTACTCTTATATTATTAATTTTGATAGTATAAAGGAGAAAATTAAAGGAAAGGATGAAAAGGGAAATATTCACATATAAATATTGAAAAACCATAGTAATATAGTTAAACTCATATTGTATTTAATGAAAAAAATAGGAAAATATTATAAATTGTAAAGCAATACAAACTAGTTATAATGATGGTAGCTTATCTCTAGAGAGAGAGAGGTTTTAGTTGTGCTCATTTGCAAGATTCCATTACAAGAGGTTAAATATGTAATTTCAATATAAGATAATAAACCCTAAGAGGAAATAACCTTAACCTTAGGATACAAAATTGAAAAAGGATTACAGACCCAAAGGTGGTTAGCTAATACATCAACTTCTTGGAGATGGTCCTTTTGCATGTGATCTCCATTTAGGTTGCATAGTAATTCATTATAGTGATCTAACTGAGAAGTAAAATTATTGGTATACATAGGTAATCCATGGCAACCCTAATCCCTTCATGTTGAGATTGCAACAAGATGATGAGCTTAGTGGAAAGAAGTCGCCTTCACTAAGTGGGCCCGCAGGCTATTTTTGGCGCAAGTCTATTTTTAGACTATGTCTATTTTTATACATGTCGATCATATTCTATGAGTTGCATGATGCTAATTGTGGATGGTTGGTCAAGTTGGAAAAATAGATGGACTTCTATTTTTAGACATATTGGGCGGAATCTATTTTTAGATTGCCATTCTAAAAATAGATATGTCGAATATTATTAGCTCTTAATAATATTTGTACTCTAAAAATTATCTTATTCTCTTGAAGCACTTCAGTTAAGTGCACAGATGTGGTACAGGAGCTGACAGAAGGAATTATGCTATTCCTAAGGGTTACGTGGAGCTATTTCATGGAGACTTCAGTTAGAACTCATGTGACAGAGTTTGGTGGAGTTATTGAGGTAGTTGGTGGAGTTGTGTTCAGTTTAACTCAGTTAAACATAGTTGAGCTAGTTGTATCTAGTATAAATGATTGATACACTAGTGAGAGTGGGGTGAATTAATTATTAATTAATTCAATAATTATTAACTCATTAATCAACTAAAGAATACATCAGTTAACTACAATGCATGGACAGTTTCAGTGGAGACCATTGAAGAGGTAGGTGAAAGAGCAGTGTGACTATCAGTTGTGACTATAGTGTTGCATGATTTGCAACACATAGTGGTTGGAGATGCCAATGAGGATTTCGTGAGCAAGGCTAGACCAATTCGAGTTCATTCAGATCCATTCTTCAGCAGTGATTTCGCAGTAGAGGCAGGCTAGCAGGTGGCAGAGATCGATGCATGGGATTTGCTAGATCAGACCTGATTAGTGTGTAGCAATTAGAGATTGTATTGAGAGCTTGTGAGGAGCTTTGTATGATGATTTTTACATGATCTATATGACATATAATATACAGATAGTTGGGGGTTCAGCTTTAAGCTTTCCCATAAATTATTTTGTTCATATGTGTGAATTTTTATGGTTTTAATGTGTGCATGCAATTGATTTTATTTCCGCAATTAATGATCAATGGTAGAAGAGATTTTGTATTGTGCATGAAGTCAAATAGTGTGTGATTGGGATAATATTGGATGTATAAAATATCAGTTATATAATTTATACATGGTATCAAAGCAGTATTGATCATTAGAGAAATTGCAAAGCATTGAAGCGGTTGAGTTTTGTGCTGGTGGAATTCGAATTTGCAGCAGTGTTTTCTTGGTTTTGAAATTGAGATGTCTTTCAACGGATTGCGATTGGAGTATTCCCTTGAGGGCAGCTCGAATTATATTGCATGGAAGGACAAGATGGAGGCGGTGCTGGAGGATAATGGGTTGAAGGAGTTCATAGATGCAGAAATTCGAAAACCTACTTCTAGTGATGCTACCGCACTTGACGCATGGCAAAAGAAGACAGCAAAGTGTCAAAGGATTCTGTTGGAACGTGTGAAGGATCACATAGTTTCCATCCTTCATGGTAAAGCTTCTCCATTCTTGATGTGGAAAGTTTTGACAGACTTGTTCCAAAGCAAAAGTGACCAGAGGAAGTTGGCACACAAGGATAAACTCAGGAACATAAAAATGGAGAAAGGCGACAGTATACCCAAGTACCTCACGAAGTTTTTCCAATGCAGGGATGAGCTGGGAAGTGTGGGGGTTACTGTAGATGACGAGGAATTGGTGAGCTTGGCTCTCCTTGGGCTTTCGAAGAGTTGGGATTCCTATCGAGACTCTGTCAATGGTCGGGAGAAACTGTTGGGATGGGAGCGACTTTGGTCGGATCTTGTGCAGGAGGAGATAAGGCGGAGTACCAGGGACGGATTTTCATCAAAGAATGCAGATGAAGAAAATTGTGCTTTGGCTGCCAAAGCAAGGAAGGGGAAGAGCAAGAAGAATTCTTCTCAATCCGGTGCGAAAGGCAAGAAGAAGGAAATTTCCAAGGTGAAGTGCTTTCACTGTCAACAACACGGACATTACGTCACTAATTGTCCACAAAAGAAGAAAAATAAGCAGGTTGATGGATTTGCAGCTGGAGAGGCCTTAGCCTCGCATTTTGAGCTATATTTTTCGTTGATCGCGTGCTTGGTCTCAATTATGATGGGTTCAGTGTGGTTTCTTGACAGTGATGCGTCTTTTCATATGACCAGAGACAAAGATTTGTTTACTGATTTGGATGAAAAAGATCTTGGAGTGCACATCAAGATGGGCGATGATGGTAGATACATTGCGACTGATATCAGGACCATTTCCTTTGAGAGGGAGTCTGGTAAACCTTTCATATTGAAGGATGACATGCATGTTCCAGGATTGAAGAAGAATCTGATCTCGGTGGCCATGTTAGAAGACAAGGGATATGATGTTGTCCTTAGTGAGGGAAAGGCTTTCCTACGCAGTAAGGCAACTGGTAAAACCCGGAGGATAGGGGTTCGAGTTAAGAACCTTTATCAGTTGCAGGTAGATGGATACGTAGCAATGGTAGGCAATGCAGAAGGAGTGGTGAGCCGAGATGAGGGCGAGTTATGGCACAGGAGATTGGGCCATCTTCACCATGGTGCTTTGAAAATTTTGCAATAGATTTCTACCGGGCTTCCCAAGGGTACACTTGTGCAGTCAGATTAGTGCAAGGGATGTACTTTGGGAAAATTTGTGAAAGCCACCTTTCACGAGAAGGATATTCACGCCATGACGATCCTTGAGAGAATTCACACATACGTGTGTGGACCTTTCTTAGTAGCTTCGACAGAAAATCACAGGTATTATGTGATCTTTGTTGATGATTTTTCTCAGAAGTGCTGGATCTTCTTCATGCATAAGAAGAGAAAGACATTCTCTAAGTTCTGTGAGTTTAAGGCACTGGTGGAGAAAGAATCGGGGAAGCAAGTAAAGGCTCTTAGGAGCGACAATGGTGGTGAATTCATCTCTGGCGAATTCAAAGACTTTTGCAGTGTAAAAGGAATTCGAAGAGAGCTCATAGCACCTCATAACCCACAGCAGAATGGGGTCACGGAGCGAAAGAATAGAACGATCGTGGGTACTACACAGGCGATGTTGCATGATCAGGGCCTTCCCATACACTTGTGGGCTAAGGCATGCAATACTGCAGTTTCTGTGCAAAACTGTTGTCCTCACAAAGTACTTGGCATGAGTACACCCGAAGAGGCATTTTCTGATAAGAAGCCTGATATTTCTCATTTGAAGATTTTTGGCTCACCTGTTTACATTCATGTGATGAAGGATGCCAAGAAGAAGCTGGATCCGACCGCAGAGGTTGGGATATTTGTGGGGTACACTGATACACCCCACAACTATCGTGTGTATTTTCCAGACAGTCAAAAGACTGTTGTGCAATGGGATATAAAATTTCATGAGGAGAAAGCCATGAAGTGTTTGCTTGAGAGGGAGCCACACTTGCATGTAGATGAGGAGCTATTAGTTCCTAAGGATGAGCCTCAGGATGTGGATCAGCCACAAGAGGAGGTTCATGGAGTGGAAGAAACCACTCATGTAGCACCAACCATCAGAGGGCAGAAGCACACTACAGAAGTTGAGCAACTGAATCTTGATGCAGAGAAGATTGTAGGAGCACCTACATCACAGCACAGACAGAGACAGTCACCTAACCGATATACTGGATACATGGCTCTTATGAGTAAGTGTATCGCGACAGAACCATCCTCTTTCGAGGAAGCTATGGAGGACCCTGCATGGGTAGATGCCATGGTGGAAGAGTATGATTCGATTGTCATAAAAAGTGCATGGGAGATTGTCCCAAGGCCGGAAGGGAAATCAATGGTAGGTTCGAGATGGATCTACAAAGTGAAGCAAGCAGCTGACGAGAGCATCGAGAAGTACAAGGCAAGATTTATTGCCCGGGGCTTCTCACAGATTGAGGGGATCGATTATGAGGAAACCTTTTCACCTGTCGCAAGTTATTCTTCCATACAGACGATTCTTGCTCTCTCAACACAGATGGGGTGGCACATTCATCAGATGGATGTGAAGACTGCATTCCTCAACGGAGTGATTGAGGAGGAGGTGTACATAGAGCAGCCCGAAGGTTTCGAGATCTTCAGCAGTTAGTCACATGTGTGCAAGATCAAAAGAGTCTTGTATGGGTTGAAACAAGCACCTCATGCTAGGTACACATGGATTGACTGTTATTTCACCGGACTTGGTTTTACCAAGAGCGATGCGGATCCCAACCTATACCAGATAGTGGTTGAGGGTAAGTTTCTGATCATTTTACTTTATCTAGATGATTTGATACTGATCGATGATGGACAGTTGATACTCTCATGCAAGGTTGATCTTGCAAAAGAGTTTGAGATGAAGGACTTGGGCCTCCTTCATTATTTCCTGGGATTGGAAATTTGGCAGCGTAGTGATGGATTGTTTGTGTCTCAAGGCAAGTATGCTTGGGAGATACTGGAGAAGTTCACCATGCATGGCTTCAAGCCTATCGAAACTCCTCTTCTTGGTGGATGGAGGAAAGAGGATGCTACATCGACAGAGGTAGTGGATGCCACTGTTTACCGACAGTTGGTGGGGTCGCTTATGTATCCAGTCAATACATGACTTGACATATTATACGCTATTAACCAGCTTTCACAAGCTATGGTTAAGCCTACCAAGCTCTTTTGGAAGGTAGGCAAGCATTTATTGAGATATCTCATAGGCACATCGGGATATGGATTATGGTACAGACATTCGAATGAGGTGAAGTTGTGTGGCTTTACGGATGCAGATTGGGCAGGGAGCCCAACGGACAGAAATAGCACATCTGGAGTGATTTTTAGTATTGGGTCGACATCAGTTTCTTGGTACAGCAGGAAGCATAGATGCGTGGCACTCAGTTCAGTAGAGGCCGAGTACATGGCAGCGATTTTGGCTGCATGCGAGGCTATATGGATGAGGAAGATTCTGGTTGGGTTGTTCGGTTCACACTTAGATCCTACTGTGATATATTGCGATAATCAGAGTTGCATCAAACTCTCAGTTAATATAGTATTTCATGATAGATCTAAACACATTGGCATCCAGTATCATCATATCAGAGATTGTGTGCAGCGGAAGATCGTGTTACTTTCTTACATTCCTACGGAGGATCAGGATGTTGATATCTTGATGAAGGCGCTCACCAGGAGCAAATTCAAATACCAAAGGGGCAGGATCAGGGTGGCAGATAATCCTTATCTTGTTGAGAGGGAGTGTTGAGATTGCAACAAGATGATGAGATTAGTGGAAAGAAGTCGCCTTCACTAAGTGGGCCCGCAGGATATTTTTGGCGCAAGTCTATTTTTAGACATGTTGATCATATTCTATGAGTTGCAGGATGCTAATTGTGGATGGTTGGTCAAGTTGGAAAAATAGATGGACTTCTATTTTTAGACATATTGGGCAAAATCTATTTTTAGATTGCCAGTCTAAAAATAGATATGTCGAATATTATTAGCTCTTAATAATATTTGGACTCTAAACATTATCTTATTCTCTTGGAGCACTTCAGTTAAGTACACAGATGTGGCACGGGAGCTGACAGAAGGAGTTACGCTATTCCTGAGGGTTAAGTGGAGCTATTGCATGGAGACTTCAGTTAGAACTCATGTGAAAGATTTTGGTGGAGTTATTGAGGTAGTTGGTGGAGTTGTGTTCATTTTAACTCAGTTAAACATAGTTGAGCTAGTTGTATCTAGTCTAACTGATTGAGACACTAGTGAGAGTGGTGTGAATTAATTATTAATTAATTGACTAATTATTAACTCATTAATCAACTAAATAATACATTAGTTAACTACAGTGCATGGACAGTTTTAGTGGAGACCAGTGAAGAGGTAGGTGAAAGAGCTATGTGACTATCAGTTGTGACTATAGTGTTGCATGATTTGAAACACACAATGGTTGGAGATGCCAATAATGATTACATAAATAAGGCTGGACCAATTAGATTTCATTCAGAGCCATTCTTCAGTAGTGACTATGCAGTAGAGGCAGGCTAGCAGGTGGTAGAGATCGGTGCATGGGATTTGCTAGATCGAACCTGATTAGTGTGTAGCAATTGGAGATTGTACTGAGAGCTTGTGAGGAGCTTTGTATGATGATTGTTACATGATATCTATGACATATAATATAGATATAGTTGGGGGTTTTCAGCTTTAAGCTTTCCCATAAATTATTGTGTTGATATGTGTGAATTTTTATGGTTTTAATGTGTGTATGCAATTGATTTTATTTCCGCAATTAATGATCAATGGTAGAAGAGATTTTGTATTGTGCATGAAGTCAAATAGTGTGTGATTAGGAGAATCTCGGATGTATAACATATCAGTTATATAATTTCTATACTTCAATGGAAAAAAAATATCATATAAGGCCTCAAAATGCCCTTGAAATTTTAGGACCTAAAAGATACAAATATGGAAAACCATGGTGAGTTAGTGGATAGGTGGATGACCACCTATGTCCACCGATATTAGTTGGAAATAACATCTAGATGATTTCATTGTAGATGTGATGTAAATTTTCATCATAATCCCTTTCATTGTGATGGTTTTCACAATGATGATGATATATGGTCATGTTGCTCATTTACTCATTTTAAGGTTCTATGGGAAGATTTTGAAAATATGTGAATGAAATGGTGTGGATATGATTTATGATGCCTATGTGGTGTATATATTACTCATATTCTAGCTTGATTTGGTTTCAATTTATCCAACTAACAACCATGGAAAATGTTAAGTATCATACTTACCTTAAAGTTTGGAAACCTCAATATATCTTTCTATTTCTTAAAATGATAACTATAAATATTTTTGTCAAAATATTCAAATTTATAAGATTTTATACAGTTTATAGATAATTTTTTTGATTTTGAATTAAAATATTTTTATCCTATAAAATTTGAATGAATCATTTAGAAAAAATGGAAATTGGCAATTTTTTGTTTGGAAAGAAAAAAATGTGGAAAATTAGCTCATGGTTGAGATTTATCCCCTAAAGTTTTCCTAACCTATAACAAGATAAAGCATGATTACTAAGCAAAAAAAGTCGTTCTAGGTCTCAAAGTCTATTCTTATATCTAAATGCAATGTGCAAATTCTATGAGTTGAGACCATTATTGCAAACAATTTACATAAGGGTTTTATTATATACAAAAGGTTTAACATCCAAATAACAATTTGTTTGACCAAAAAAAGTTATAAACACTCACAATGGAATTCGATGGAAATCATTCACATAAAAAAACATTTTTTTACATGGTTTTGTGTCTTGATTCAATTGAGTCAAAATAATGGTCATCATCATGAATCCAAAAATGGATAATGAAATGGGAAGACCCTCGTATTCTAGAAATAGCTCCATATATACTCCATATTCCTTGTTTGATTTAGCTCATCTCATGAGCTCTGTTAGAAGGGATTTTAATCCATAAATTGTCATGGATATTCCATTGGATAGCTCGTCACGATAGATTTGATAAAGATATACTTAAAATACGAAATCTATACTATGAGGGTTATTTTCCTTAGACTTATAGCTTATTAAGTTATTATTTTTATGCATTTAATATATAAAATGCATAAAATAGAGAAAAAATAAAAATGAAATCACTCACAACCATCATAATAGAGTATATGATTTGGGAAACCCTTTTGGGAGAAAACCTAGTTCGAAGGTGAGGCTACTCTACTCTCTCTTTCTCTGGATGGAAATGGATGCAAGTACAAAGAAGTGATACATGTGTCCCATGGGATACTACAGTTCACAAACCCTTTCTACTTGCTCTCTTTTCATCCACTCCTACTTTCTATACTCATCTATGGAAAAAAAATCACTCAAATAGAAAGGAACCCCTTGTTCCTCCTAGGGGCTCAATTATAACACAACTTGATAGCCTAATAGTGGTTAATTTGACTCCTTCAAATCTTAAATAGAGTTATAATATCAAATATTCTAGAGTCCTAATCATCATGTTCATGTGGGTAGCCCCTTTTCCATTAATAATGGGGGCTGATGCGGTGTTGCCTCAAATCACGGTGGTCAAAACAAGAAGGTAAAAATAGGAAGGTAAAATTCTATGTGGCATAACTTTTGCATATGGACTCTAATTGAGGTGATTCTTATGTCCTAGGAATGATATTTGTTTGTATAATAGTGCTAGGGAGTGTGGTGCTTAAGAAACAAATTTTTATACCTAGAAATTTCCATTTTACACCTCAAATTGTTTTTGAAATTTCTAACACCCAAATGTTCCAAACTACGACCCCTCGGTAAAAATGGTCCTTTAACCTAATTCGTCCACTTTTTCCACTCTAAAATAATCAATATGGATGAAAAGTAGTATAATGATCCAACCTATATTTATTTTCAACATTGATTTTGTTAAGTGAACATATAACCCTTTATTTTCATGCCATCGTATCCATTTCTATTGGTCTGACTGCACTTCGATGTAATGAGTGGACTATGAGACTCGAGTTATATGTTTTAGCATGGTTCCTTTTCTTGGAAGCTAAGGTAGTGTTATGTTTTGTCACTTAATTCTAGCCTTCATCTATTTTAATTTCTAGTTGAAAGGAGTGAAAATTTTGGGTAGTAGTTCATGGTTTAAAGGGCATAGTTTGGAGAGAAAAATTAGTCTAGTTAAAACCTACCCTTTGAACTTTAAAAAAAAGAAATGGGTAACCTACAACTTGTGAAAATAGTCATTTGATGCCTTCATTTTGTGTTTTTTGTATTTCTTGAGTGGTTGCGGTTTGGAGATTTTAACAGCACACAAAATACCTTGTTAAAATCACTCACCAAACATGACACATGGAAGTGTGTTATTTGATGTCATATACTTGTTTTATTCTAAACCAGATTAATTATCCACATTTTTTTTAAATCACACATATTTAATTATTGTATCTATTTGACATGTAGTTAATGAAAGTTTATGATATGAAAATATAGGCTTATATATGTCTGTATGTGTGTTTCTGATGGATGTGAATGGTTATTTATGTGCTTATGGTTTGTATTTCCAAAATAAAGACAATGTGTCACTAAATGATGGTGAAAATTAAATATTCCATGAACATAAAATTAAGAAAAGTGCACACTAGTTGAATCAAACCCTTAGTTAACCTAGGATCCTAATTTCCTTGACCTAGTAATCTTTCAAAATATTAATCTCCAAATTTGAAATTAAAAAAAATAGAAATTAATTTTTGGAGGAAAACCAAGAGGTAGAGGTAATATTTCACTTGCCCACTAATCCTTCTATAAAATAGGAAGAGAAAGATTTCATCAAAGGAGGAGAAAAGGGTGAAATGATATAGTTGTATCCTAATATTGCATTACATCTAAATTCATTCTCTTAATCATTTAACAACCTGGATTAGCATTACTAATGGAAAGTAGGCTACAATATAAGGTCCAACGCTAGGGTGAAGGCATAGATCCTTCCACTTTTATTTTCTTTGTGAATGTATTTCCCTACAAATTCCTATATGGCAACCACTACCATGATTGTGGGTGCCTTTAGGCAATTTAAGTATGGGTTTAGTAAAGGCTTCACACTATCTAAGGGTTCATGATCAATTGACTTTATATTTTTGTGAACATCATATGGTTTTGAAACATCTTATTTATAGAAAACCACATTTTCTATTAGAAATGTTTGGGTTATTATTGGCTATGCACAAATATTCATTAATGATTAAATATTTGTAGTGCATACTTGCACTTGTCTCTCTCTATGTATTTTATTTTTTTATAGCTATTTTGCTTCGTTTGCAAGAAATTTTTAGTTTATTTTACTTGTTTAGTTCTTGTATGTATGCATGTTGTATCTATTGATTATTAATAGCTATCACGTACTTATAGTGTGTTTAGGTTGATGTTTGATTGCATTAAATTAATATTTTTTAGAGTTTAATTCAATTTTCTCTCATATCTAACATTTATTCTACGTTTCATAATATACTAGTAATCTAATTAATCTAATTGTGCATTTCCAACACTATTTTAAATCAAATTATTAGCATGGTAAACTTCATTTTAATTAATTGATGTTAAGAATTGACACAAGTAAGACAAGATAAGCAAATGGTGGAAAATTCCTTAAGTCATTCTCATACACATTGTATTGACGTTAGGATTTGAATTTGTAGTACTTTAATTAAACCATTCTAGATCTATATCTCAGTGAAAACTCATCATTGGATAATGCCAACACCTCATCAAAGATAGGGTTTATTACTCATATCTATATGGACTTTGACTTTGTGATTATCTAAGGACTCAAAGTCTAACATTTCCCCCTCAATCACAAGTCTAAATGATTTTATCAATGACTTTTGTTATTTTCAATTTGAAATTGTTAAATTGAGCTCCAATGAATATATGCTTGAAAACCACCAATATCTAGAAATGCCTAACACTAGAAAATATATCAGAAAAAAGCCAAAACTTAAAAAAGTTAGAAAAAGATTTAAGAAATACCCCTAATAATAATATCAGTATGAGCTATTTTAACTCCATGATTCTCTCACATGTACAAAAATAGCCCAATTTGATTCTCTCACATGTACAAAAGTAGCCCAATTTGATGTTAGATATGAGGTGTCTCCTATTTTTTCTCAACATCTTTTCATCAATTTTGTTCTATATACCATGGAAATTTCTTAAAATTATAACTCTAAATCCATTTATGGATGCAAAACTATTTATAGTATAAATTATTTTGCCACATATATTAATATATATTAATATACCCAGAAGAAAAAGATATCTCAAATTTAAGAATAAACTAAAAGCAGACACGACCCAAGAGCAAAATGACATTATCCCATTCTGCATTTCGTTACAAAGGGCTAACAGAACGCACATGGCAGTTAGCCAGGTGACTGTTCACGAGTTCGATTTCTATAGGCTAAAAAAATGAAAAAGCGAAGCAACAAAACTTTATCAAAAAGAGGTTTGTTCCAGAGGAGACAAGTAAAACTTGGTCATCCGGATCTCACTGTTTCAAATTCAATTATAACCAAATGAGATGGGATACACCAAAAAAGTATACCACGTGTCACAGCCATAACCACATCTCATTAATTGATTGGTTTAATTGAAATTGGGTGCAACATAGAATAAGACCTAGCAATTATTTTTGGAAGTTACAAAGATTTGTGAACCGTCAAATCTACAACCTTAAAAGAAAGATGATACATTTAAAGGATAGAACAACAATCAAGGCATTATTATATATGCAATTTATTATATATCTAATCACAATGCAGTGATGTCTGATGGTGTTAAACGCAGGAACAATCAAGACCACATGTCTAAAGTGAAGGTAATGATGTATGGACGAGTTAAATATTGAAAGCATGAACAATTAAAAGGGAAGGAAAGATGAAACTTTGAATAAAAGTGAGAGAGGAAAGAATTATGCTTTCTAAATGAATGGTTGAGTATTTTCATAAAAATAGAAAATATTTTATACTTATTAAAGTTTAATAAAT
Organism: Pinus albicaulis; assembly: GCA_034641835.2. Lineage (NCBI taxonomy): Eukaryota > Viridiplantae > Streptophyta > Pinopsida > Pinales > Pinaceae > Pinus > Pinus albicaulis. The sequence goes on along the minus strand of CM076578.1, from coordinate 1,381,293,751 downwards.
TAATTTTAATTTTAATAAATGCTAATGTTATTATCATCATAACGTTAATGTTAAAAGTAAATTGTGTGCTAGAGTCATATAGTACACAATTTACTTTTTAAAGTGGAAAGAGAGATATTGGGTTAAAATAATTTGAAAAATATAATTTAAATTTAAATGTATAATATAAAATAAAATATATATAAAAAAAATGTTTTTTTTAATAAAAAATTAAAGGTTATTTTGATATTTTTTTTTAATAAAAAGTTAGAGGTTATACCAATAATTTATGGTTTAGTAAAATTTATGACGTATAGATCCATTGATTTGTGTAGGGTTTAGTCCTTAATATGTGGTAGGTATAACTTTCATGGAGAAGGGTTGAGGATGTGAACCACCTTTTGGGGAATTAAACTATCTAAATCACTCTTCCATCCAACATTGGAATTGGCTGCAGCTTAGGCTCTACTTAATTTAGAAAAAAAAGAAAATTTAAAAGTATGACTTAGTAAAAGTTGAGATGTTTTGCTAACAATCAAATTGCTACATAAAGCAAGTCCCTTGTCCCATAAACAAAGGAGTCTCATACAAAATAAGTCCATTGTCCCATTTTTCCCCTTGAGACCACTTCCCATGCAATTTTTCTGATAATGGAGTCATACTCCTCAACCATGGCATCAACCCATGTTGGCTGCTGCACTGCTTACTCAGAAGAGGATGGTTATGTCACAATACATTTGCTCATAAGAGACATGTATCCAATATACCTGTCTGGGGAATTTCTCTGCTTGTGCTGTGATGTAGGTGCATCTACATGCTTTGTCACATCTAGCATCAATCTGTCAACCTCTCTAGTGCAATTCCTACCATTTCTGGTCGATGGCTCTACATCAGTGGTTTATGCCACCTCATGGTCCTTTGCATGTGTCTGTTCCAAATCATTAGGTTCATCCTTTGGAACTAAGATTTCCTAATCTGCATGCAAGTCAAGCTCCCTCTCAAGGGACAATCACATTGCTTTCTCCTCATCAAATTTAATATCTCTCCTGAAAAATGTCATTCTTAACTGGAAAATACACCCGATAGTTGCGGGGAGTATCAGTGTACCCCAAATATATCCCAACCTCTGTTGTTGGTTCTATCTTCTTCCTAGCATCTTTGGTCACATGGCAATAGAAACATGGAACAATGGACTTATTGTGCAAAACCATAGTCTTCATCAGATACTTGGCATGAGTACACCAGAGGAGGTGTTTTCAGGTAAGAAACTGAATGTTTCATATTTCTATTGTTTAAATAGAATTTTTTTTATGTTTCCTTCCTCCTCCACCATGTTTCCCCTTTTCACCTCCCTTTCCTCACTACACACCTCTCTCTAGTTCTCTATTCATGTTTTACATTTCTTATGTTGCTACCATGGTGCACCAGCAAGCCCATTATCTGAAGGGGGTGGTGGTGTGGCTCACCATGGAGGTCTAGGGATCGAATACGAGCAAAGTCCTTGACTTGCATTTACATTGAACAAATCCCTCTAAACATTTGAGAAAAATTAACGAGGTGGAATCCAGTTTGGTAGGTGAACACAACAATGTGTCCTACTTTAAGGTTTTGGAAACAGTAGCAGCATGAGTGTTAAACACAAGGCACACCCATGATAGGAAAAATTAGTACATTTATGCAATTGATCTCTATTAGCATATGAAGGAACTCCTAAGTTGATTATTTCTTGATAGGAATGATGGCAACGTTGAAATACTCCTGGTCTTGGATGACATGATGTTGCAACTAAAGGAGATTAACAATAGGTTGATATGCATAGGGAAGGGTGTAGCTTGAGGTAGTAGAACAAGTTTCCCTAGCTATTGGCTCGAGGGGTCCTGACCCAGGTTCGAAGTTCAAGTTTTGCCAACAAACCCCTATACTACTGGCCCTTTCAGCAGTGACCTACTTGCACAGTTCAAAGTCTCACCCGAAGTAGTATGGGTGGGTGCTGGAACCAGGTTTCTGCACCCTGAGAAAGGATAGGTAATGCAAGCAGAGCTATGTTTGGTCCTGTGATACCTAGATCACCTTGTTCTGCGCAGGGCCAAGTAGGCCTCTATTCGAATCCACGTGCGCTAGATATATAATTATATACTTCTATGACAGTAGCACAGTATTGCATAAACAGAACATAATAGATCTAGATCCAGAAAACACACTTACACAGATCTTTCGCAACTTAAATATAGAAAGTGCACAATGCAATAATTACCAATGATTCACACGAAGAGTACTCGTAGATTTAGTTCTCTATCAGCCCGTCTTATTCATTAATTCATCAATTCCTTCTTTCAATTCCCTTCCCATCCTGCGCACACAGCAGCAGGGTCCACACACAGCTGGACTTTGGATCTCCGCGCACACAGCCAGCAGGAGTCCTTTCCCCAAAAACCCAAACAGACAACTTAAACCACAATTTGCATCAATAGCTCTTCATTACCTACCTTATAATACAAAATGTTCCTCTATTTATAATAATATTGCCTAGACTTTCCTATGGTCCGCAAATCGTGCTTTTCGGACCCCTAGTTTACCCTTTTACCCATTACAATGATTTTGGGGCTTTGACCCACCCCAAAACCCCTGCGTTAGACAAAATCTAATGAAAAATATTCCAAAATGGACCAGTTTCGCAGCTCGTAGGAGACCGTATTCCAATAGTCCCCCAACACAATCTTATGACTCGTTCCGAGTCATTGTGGTGGTGCAGCTTCGATCTATGCACGCAAGGTATCAAGAGTGATGTTGAGCGGAGGGAGCACTTCCTGACTTTAGGAAGCAGTATTCTGTGCAATGTCTACCAGCTTCTGGGAGGTCGGTCCTTCAGTCGCCGCGATGACGCTTTCAAGAATCTGATTAAGTCGCTTGGTCGTGCCATCAATGTCTTGGGACAGTCGGAGGGCTGTGGCAGCCCAAGGCTTCAGACGTTCTGCCATGATGTGCTATTTATGCCAGAGTTTCTCAATCTCATCTTGGAGATCATTGCTGGTTTTTAACCGTGCCAAGTGCTGGGTAGGTACCAAAGTAGGTTGCTTAACATTGATTTGTTCGAAGGCTTCTACCTTTTGTTGTAAGTCCTAATTGATTTGCTGAAGGACTAGATCGCACTCAACCTTAGTTCAGAGTTGTATATCTAACTCCAACAGCTGGGCACCTTGAGCAATTTGTCTGGAAATAAGAGTTGTTGCGTCGGTGACTAGGGCGGTACGTTGGGCGCGGACTTCTGGGGGTGTTTCAGGCTGTAGTCTGGCCTGTAAGTCAAATATTTGTTGTTCCAGTTGTGTCTTGATGGTATGTATTTCCAGCCGAGATGCTTTGAGGGCTGCAACCAATTTTTCCACCTTATCCTGAGGCATGTCCTCAGCCAGGATCTCATCTGTAACCTCTGTGCAGAGCTGGTGGATCACAATTTCAAGCTCCGCCTATTGTGACACTACCAGGAGAAAATCAGCAGCCTAATGCGTAATGGTGTGCTTGGTTGTACCAAGTTGTTAGTGTACTTTCTGATCACGGTGGCGAATATCCTGGAAGACAATGTGATGGAGGCCTTGTAAGGCTGTGTGGGGCAGCTTAGCTAGGTCCAGCTGGGTTCTTGTGCCTGTCGGGGGCTGCATTCCTACTTGGGCAGTTCTAGGTATACCCCAGAGATGACTGGCCTCCCCGGGCAGCACTGAACTACTGTCATCTAAAGGGGTGCGTGCCTGGCCCATGCTAGTTGGTAGTGTATCAATTTTGATTCGGAGAGCGCGGAGTTCAGCCTAGAGAGAGTCTACCCTGGCTTGCCACTGTGCCTCGACAAATGCCCACTTATCTTCCGTAGCCAAGGCAACTGTGTCTGCGATTTTCTCAAGGTCACCGTTTTTTAGTGTGACTATCGCATCGTATTGCGTGCGGTGGGCGCGATGTTTCTTTCTGGATCCTGGTGCTGACTCCCCTGACCTCTTAGTGCCCGGGGGAGGGGTGGTAGCTCTGTCAGGTCCTATCTAGGCCTTTGTTGTGGTGGGCTGCAGTGGCTAGTTACCCCGATGCTCGGCTATAGCTGAGGCCATCTAGTGGGGCGTTGTGGTCTCCCCAGGGGTGTCAGCGAGGCCTTTTTTCTAGGCAGGGGTCCATAGCGAGATTAGTAGGTCAATTTCTTCATCGACTACCATATAAGGGAGTGTCGTCCATGTCTTATTGTTGAGGCTATGAATCAGGACATGGTGCATTGTAATTTGGAACGCGACAACACTCTTGTATTTGTCATATATTTTTGGGGACAGTAGGGTTCGGGAGTTTATGGCGGCTACTACACTACTCTGGAAGAGGATCCAAAAGGCCTTGTTATCCTCGACACGCTGCTTATCCTTTGAATCCCATAAGTGAGCATACCAAGCTCCTTTGCACATCCCAGGAAGGAGTTCAGGAAGGAACGATTCCTCTGGTTTGTCCCAGGTGACCAGTGCTATTAAGAATAATAACCATGAGTAGAAGAAATATATCCCTTGCTCTTGGGATTCGCAGACATTAGCCAGAAATTCTTCGCACAAGTATTGAGCCCAATTGAAAAAAACGCCATTCATGCACTGTTCAGCTAACTGGATCACATAGGCGGGGACAGTCGTAACCTGGCACTTCCTCATTAGCTTATAGGCTAAGAGCCTAGTACCCATCTGTGTGGCAGGGTCATTGATAGTCTCGATCACAAATCCGCGCTAATTTCGACGCATCGTGTAGGTCTGTCGTACAAACGTAGCGGTAGCTACTTCATACTTATTTCTGACCTGCGCTAGTGGGTACGGCCCTTGCATAGGAAGCCCTATAATCTTGTGGATCAACGCAGAATCAATAGGGACCCTATCGCGAATCCATAAGCAACCATCATGAATGAGGGCAAGTAGCTAACGAGCCAACTGATCTGTGATGTTGTAATGGCCAAAGTGGGGCATTCAGAGCAGATTCAAAAGTCTGAATCCTGCCAAGCCACATACCCAATGCCGAGGCATTACCGTGACTCCATCATCCCTATGGATTGTATCAAAGTATAATGCAGGGGCCAATTCCGAGAGGGTGTCATAGTCTGCCAAATCAAGATCATTGAACTTGACCTCATGGAATCGCCCGCAAGGATCACTGAGGACGGGGACTTCCCCCGGGGTTAAGGGGATTTGCAGATAGGTGATCAAGCCATCCAAGTTTTTTGGCGTTCGTGTAGATGGCCTTCGTGGGTGAACAAAGGGGGGCAACCAATTGATCGGGTTAGCCGGCAGAGCACCCTCCTGTGCGTCTTGTTCTAAAGGTGATATTGGTGGAGGCCTGGTATGTCTTGGGAAAGTCCTAGGCTTCCTTGCTGCTTTCACGGTTTTTCCCAAAACTTTTTCTTTTTCCTTGCCTTTCCTTGTGACTGGCATGGGGGGAACTTCTTCCAATTCGGACTCAACCTCCAGGACTTTTTGAACATCAGGCCCCATCGGGGTTCAGGGTTCAGCAGGGTTAGTAGCCGGCATCCTTACACGAAAAATGAATCCAAGCCCTAGGTGACTACTATCAGACGGAGTGGGCTGACCAAACATGAGAGGGGCAGTGTGGATATGAAAAATATGATAGCTCAAGTGCTTCCACGAGACGCATGATGCAGGCTAGTTGTACAAGTGAAACAATACCTCTGGCTCGACTATCTTGCTCTTTTTAAAGCACTTCCAAATGTGCGATGGTGAGGTAAACTTTATTTGAGGCGGGTTCCCTAAGGAATGGTAAAAGTCTCCATAATTCATTCCATTAAAGCCTTGGGGGCCATTCCTTCCAATGGTAACTTCTGCCTTTTACCAATAGGTACTGCTCCAACGGCTAGTTTTCACAGTACTTGTGGTCTTGACTTACTTGTTACGCTAGGGTCACCCATCTATGGCAGTTGCATGTCCTCCCCCAACATAGGCTTGCTTCCTAGGCAACACATGGCTCATGACCAATAGAACCTTATCATATGTGCAACTGAGGCTTTAACGGTTGTCGGAGCACATCGTCTGACTTGTAGCTGTGTTGTCATTGTAGAGGTGGCCCGATGCATGAGAGCTCTACCTGCTAAGCCCACAACTATTGTAGGAAGCCTGCTACTTGTCCATGGGTCAGCCTGACCTTTTTCCAGGGTGGGTTCGCCACAGTTAATTAAGCCTGGCTCTGTTCGGGTCCTTACCTCTGAGTCATCATAACGGAAGTCTTTTGTGATTTGAATACAACGTAGTGTGGATACATCATGTAACCGGTTCTGCCAAGTCTCTATTTCCTCATTGGAATCAGAAAAGCCCTCAGTATCCCCCTCACTGCAGAGTACTTCACCCTCGGTTGGGTTTTCTGCATTTCGCGCAGTCAATTTATAGATATAATCCACATCTTCCCCCTTGGGTATTGGCTTCGTATAATGTTTTCCTTCTGCAGGGTCTAATGACACAACTACCCTTGTGCCGTTATTTTCGAACACCATGATTCGTTTTTTTAAGTTAATGATACCACCCATGTCGATGGCCCAATCCAATCCAAGTAGCGCAGGTTAGGGGTCCGCATCCTCAGTGATTTGAATGACTTCGAATTCAGCCCGGACTTTTACTCCCACGATATCTACCACAATCCCAGAGAGCTTCCCCAAAGGTACGATCTTTTGGTGATTAGCCATGCATAGGTGGATGGTGGACCATTCCAGCTTTGGTTCACCCATGCGTTGCCAAGTTTTCTTAGGTAATACATTATCATCTGATCTTAGGTCCAAGATAACCCGATCCATCTCGGAGTCGCCAATCTGGACCTTCAATCGCATCTCCCTCCCAGTGTGTCTTTGATACCTGTATAACTTGTGCACATCCTTAATGTCGAATGACATAGCGGTACGTGTTGTGCAGCTCTCTAGTAATGCCTGCAGATTCTACACTACCTGGGGGTTGCACAACAGTCTCAAACATGCCTGTAGGAAGGGTTTGACCTCCTCAACTACCTTCAAATCCTAGGGCGTAGGGACGTGGATGCCTCTGTCCCGAGAAAGTCCCTTCGAGCTTCCATAAACGTTTCCCTTTCTTTGTCCAGGTACAACCCTTATTTTTTGCTAACTGCTTTGTGAATCAGTGTTTCAATTTCAACCTTCTCCTCAATCCCCCCAGTAGCAAATCCACTGCATGTCACCACATTTACGTTTGGACCCTTACCCCTTAGCTCAGTCTGGACCCTTCGCACCTTCTGTGTAGGTGGGAGCTGCTTCTCCTGTATCTTTGCTTTCAGGGCTGGAAAATCTTCCAGCATATGGTCCAATTGTCGGAAATACCTGCAGGATTGTCATGTGGGGTTTGAGAAATCCCTCATGAAATGCCCTGTGCTCCCACAGTTATAGAAGATCAACTGGCCCCAGCCTCGACCTGCGCTTTCGCTTTGGCCCCCATCCCTGCTTCCGTAGGGGGAGCCATCCCTGCCCGTGCGTGTTTTTGGTGAGGCAGGGTCTGACTGTACTTCTATTACTAAATTATGGATTCAGCAGCCCTACTCCTCATGGCCCACTGACCGGAAAAACCGGCACCAGTGCCGCTTTTTTTCTAGAACGTTGATGACCAGACAGCGGCAGCGACCGGACTTAGGTAGCCCATCTACGTGGCCATCCCCGTATAAAAATGTAGGTCCACTTGAGCTCCATTGTTCTAGGCTAGGCCCTCCTGATCTCGGGTGACCCGGACTAGGTTCTCCTATTTGCGGGTGGCTTGGGCACAGATCCATCGTCTGCCCTGACGCTCGCCATAGTTTCGCGCCAGCTTCCCTTCCTCTTTCTCGTCATAGGTCTTGAATCTCCAGGTGCATGGCTGCGAGCTGTGCCTGGATCTGATGTACCTTCAATGAAGCATCTTTTCTGGGCATAGCTTCTAATTTCATAGCAGCTTCCAAAGCTTTATCTTGTGAGTCAAAATTTTGGTGACCCATAGGTATGCATAGGTGAGGAAGTAGCATGGCGATGAACCATTCCGTAAGCTATCTGTCATCATACTGAAATTATCCTTCTCTAATAGCTTTTTTTAGGCGTTGATCCACTTCCCACACGGACTCAGTTTCTCCCTTCTTGAATTCTTTTACATCTGCTACAACCTGAGAGTAGGATTTAGGTTTTCGAAACTATCGTTTCAGGGCATCCTTAATATTTTGAATAGATGCGCTCCCATTTTGAGATATGTACCTCATATACTAGTCCAAAGCTCTTTCTTTGAAGGCTAGGGATAGCTATGCTTTCTTCACAGTATCTCTCACCACGCCCTACGCAGTCCATATCGAGTCTGGCACAAACCAGAACCGATCCATGTATTCATCGGCGGCGCCTTTAAAGGTAGGTAATTTCAAGTGCGCTGCCATGTCTCCTCCTTGATAGGTTTCCAGTATTCGCTTGTCAATACCCGATCCCTTTCTCAAAATGCTTGGGTCCTGGCAATGGAACCATTTTTTGGCTCGAGGGGTCCTGATCTAGGTTCGGAGTTCAAGGTTTGCCAACAAACCCCTATACTACTGGCCCTTTCGGCAGTGACCTACTTGCGCAGGTCAAAGTCTCACCCGAAGTAGTATGGGTGGGTGTTGGAACCAAGTTTCTGCACCCTGAGAAAGGATAGGTAATGCAAGCAGAGCTACGTTTGGTCCTGTGATACCAAATCACCTTGTTCTGTGTAGTGCCAAGTAGGTCTCTATTCGCATCCACGTGCGCTAGATCTATAATTATATACTTCTATGGCAGTAGCACAATTTTGCATAAACAAAACAGAACATATCTAGATCCAGAAAACACACTTACACAGATCTTTCGTAGCTTAAATACATAAAGTGCACAATGCAATAATTACCAATGACTCACACAAAGAGTACTCGTAGATTCAGTTCTCTATCAACCCGTCTTATTCATTAATTCATCAATTCCTTCTTACAATTCCCTTCCCAGCCTGCGCACACAGCAACAGGGTCCGCACACAGTTGGACTCTAGATCTCGGCACACACAACCAGCAGGATTCCTTTCTCCAAAAACCCAAACAGACAACTTAAACCACAATTCGCATCAATAGCTCTTCATTTCCTACCTTACAATACAAAATGTTCCTCTATTTATAATAATCTAGCCTAGACTTTCCTATGGTCCGCAAACCGTGGTTTTCAGACCCTTGGTTTACCCTTTTACCCATTACAATGCTTTCGGGGCTTTGACCCACCCGAAAACCCCTGCGCTAGACAAAATCTAATAAAAAATATTCCAAAATGGACAAGTTTCGCAGCTCGTAGGAGACCCTGTTCCAACACTAGCCTTCTGGAATCCATACCAATCAAGTTTGATGCCTCCAATTCCACTTAGATCACTTATGCTATGCTATTTAATGTTAATTTTATTTAGTAATGGGCATGTTAAGGCTAGAAGCAACTATCTATATGACTCTCATAGAGCCCTTAAGAAAATTCAATATACTTTATTATTTATGATTATTCTTATTGTTAGTTTATTTCTGCAAATTAATAGTCTCATGCTCTATCAGTGGTCTAGTTTCACATGTTGTAAGCCACTGACAAGAAAAAACTAATGATATATGTAACTTTTTATTAATAATAGAAAACCTTATATATATATATATATATATATATATATATATATATATATATATATATATATATATATATAATTTAAAAAACACAAATATAATAATTAAATTGGATCCACATTAAACTTTATAGTCTTGTTATTCTTTAATATATATAGTAAATAAAAGTGCATATTATAAAGAAGGAGAAAGTATTACATTGAGTTAATATTAACTCAATTATTAATGAATTCATTCTTCTTAGTTTACAAACCCATGATATTGCGGTGGTATGGCTAACCTGTGGTATTTTCTCATAGTATTAGCTTGTGATGAAACTTATTTAAAGGATTGAAAAACTCCTGAAAATGTAAAATTACATTATGTCGAACCTCAACATATAATCAAGACTGAAAACTTAGGGTATTTAAGATTATAAAATTACATTATGTTATATTTTTTATTCTCCAAATCCATTCTAACATAATTCTCCACCATTATATGTCTTTGACACCTTAATTTCCTTCTCTGTATAGTTTTCAATAAGAGCCTTAAACTCTTTAAATTTGTCAAATATTTCATATTTATTCCTAAGGAAATAAATCCTTGTATTCCTCGAGAATTCATTTATAAATGAGACATTATACACATATTTACCCATTGATTGAACTAACACCAGTCGAAACACATCATTATGCATCAACTACGATATTCCCTCTACCCTCGTAGCACCAAAGGAGAATCTTGGGCCATTTTTTCTTCCCATTTGAAGAATTTTCACAAAAATCAAAATCGGGAGAGAAATTAGACATATCTTCTACTATACCATTAGGCTTGTACTACTCCAAAGCCCTTCTCTTTGATATGTCCCAATATTTTATGCCACAACATAGTCTTTTCTCCAAAGGCTATAGGATTTTTTCCTTATTCATATTCACACTTAGGAACAACAAAACTATTTCACCCATCATACAAAATTCCAATGCAAACTCCCCGTTGTAATACCATTGTTCCTTAAACTATTCTACAAGTATTCTTTTCAAACACTATTTTTATGCCTACATTGCTCATCTTGCTTACAAAAATCAAATTTATATCCAATCCTAGAATGTGTAGAATACCATGGAGTGTTCTAATTCTTCCATCCATTAGTTTCAACTTGACTTTCCCTCTTCTAATGATTTTAGATATTTATTTGTCTCTTAGGAAAATGTCATCACTATCATATCTTTCATACTCGTAAAATCACTCCCTATGAGGATTCATATGAAAGGATGCACCCGAGTCAACCAACGATGCCTCATGATCTACATGTTTACTTGAAGAAGTCAAGTACACATCATCTCATTCATCTTAGGAGGTCTTTGCTTTTGTAGAAGGAGGATCATTGGACCCCTTCCCATTCTCAACAATTTTGGATCTAAATCATTTCTTATAATTCCATTCTTTTCCACATCTCCAACATACCTTCACAAATTTTCCTAGTGAGTTAGACCTTCCTCTAGTTTTAGATCTCTCACTTGAGGACTTATTTGTATTTCCATTTTCAGAACATCCTCTTATAAACAAGGAATTTGTTTTTTTACTTCCCATTTTTTTGCATCTCATCTCCTCCAATAAAAAGGATGAGACTATTTCATTGAAACTTAAAGTAGCTACATTACTACTTATGACAACAACCAAACCACCCCACAAGCCCAATAAAGAAGAAAAAAAATAGATACACTTGTCTTCATATAAAATATTGATATCAACTAGATAATATATGACTTAGCATAGTATTGAAGTTAGGCATATTCTTTTTCACCAAGTCTCCATCATTCATCCTTAGGTTATACAACCTTTTTTGTAGGAATATTTTGTTCACCAGGAACTTATACTTCCCCCTAACTTGTTCCACAATTATTTCATTGTAGCTTCTCTTGAAACATTTAGTAACACTAAATCTAAGAGACACAATTTCATTTTTCTCCTTCCCTCTTGATCCAACTTGGTCTAGTCTTCTATCAATATTCGCGATGGTGCGTGATCAGATTTGGATCAGAACCTAAGTGATAGATCAAAATTCAAATTTGCAAGATTGGATTGAAACCAGGATGGTTGCGTAGATCTCGTCTTCCTGATTCTAGCGCTATGAACAGTTCAAAAAACTGACACCATATGAAGAATTTATTGCACTTTAAATGCTGAGGTAAACTGCAAAATTTGCAGTTTGGTCTATGTGGGGTAAATCTCCTAATGAAACTAAGGTTGGAAATTATGGTTTTTTTGATTAATTAATTATTTAATATATATATATATATATATATATATATATATGTTTTTGACATATTAATATATTATATTAATAATATATATTATAAATATACGTTTTATTTATTTGTAATTAAATTTTAATTAAAAAATTAAAATATCATGATCAAGTTGCATAGTCCGCATGGGATAAAAATATTTATGAAATTGCATATGGTTCGAGCGGAAATGTATTATTGACCATCAGCAAAAATTGTGGTAATACATTAGGGGAATTTTGAGGTCTAAAATGGGCATCCTAAGGAAATAATAAAATAATAGCTAAACCAGTAGAATAATATTTATGAATTTGCAATTCAGTTTTTGCACCAAAATCCGTGTAACCATGGTTAAATTCAATTCAAAAGTTGTACTAAAATAAAATTAATAAAAAAATTGTATTGATGTGACTGTAAATAAGAATGAGATTTTCAAGAAAAATCATTATTATTGCACAACTAATGCATTTATCCTTTGTACTTAAATAACTTAAAATAAAATATAAATATAACTTCATAAATTGTTAATTATAGAATATACTATTAATTAAAATTTATATTATTTAAATTATATAATAACATGTAATTGATATACTATATAAAAATAATATAATATAATATATTTTTTATGTGTGAATTTAATATTACATATTGAATTGATATGATTTATAAATAAATATTTGAAACAATATACAAATATAATATTTATTGAAAAGTGTGTAAATACATGAAGATTGTGTAGGGATATGCATTTTTTTTTCAAAAAATAAAAAATGACAATAATAATATTTTATTCAAAAAATGTAAAATGAAATTTATTATAAGTACTTTACTTTATGACTTTTAAGTACTTAGAGCACTACCATGGTTAACCATGAGTTTTTATCCACCATTGAGAATGTGACAAGTACCTTTAGCTCAAGCAATGCCACCTCAACCATTAGAGATGATGTCATCTCCTAAAATGTGATTGGTTCTCATAAATTGAATTTTGATTGTACATTTTTCTTAGGAGACCCATTTTAGACCTCAAAATTTCGAGGTCAGGGTTTCAACTTGAGACCTCTGCCCCAACAATGCCAACTTCCACCAATAGACAAACATATGACATTTGAAAAGCATTCACGCATGCTAAGATTTGAAGTGGCATGCACCCTCAAGCAGAGGTCCTGAGGGGGCCAGCCCCCTCTCCATGTGTCCAAGTGCCCAAACCAAGGGCTAAAAATAGAACTGGTGGGATTTTTTTTAATGATATTTAATTAAGGTTTAAACATGCTTTAACCACGATAAACCATCATTAGCTCGTAAAACATGCTTATCATAATTAATTGTGCTTATCTACTGATAACCACTATTTAGCGCTAATTAAACCCACATTTTATGTTGGAAGGAAACTTGAAGGTGTGCCAAAGTTGGCGTTCAAGCCAAATTTAGTTGGACTAATTGCAGTTGCCCCACATTTAGTGGAGGAAATTGGGGGACATTGGGCAGAAAAATTCAATGACCCATAACTGGAGCATTACTCAACCATTCTAAGAGTTCAAATAGTCAATTTCGACTTTATTGGACATTATAGAGCCATTGGTGAGGGTTTTAGAACCATCAGAGAACTTCTGAGCATTATTTTGCTTCAAATAAGTTCTAAGAGTGACTAGGAGCCAGCAGCAGAATGAGGCCTAGCCAGGGCAACTAGAGGCCATACTCAGGAAACCAATAGTCATTTTTGGATGTTTCAAAAATTATAGAGCCATTGGTGAGTTTTGCAGAGCCAGCTAAGGAATTCTGAGTGTGATATTTCATTAGATAAGTTCCAAGGGCTAGTAGGAGAATGAGGCCTAGCTAAGGCAGCCAGAGGCCATTCTCAGCAAACCAATAGTATATTCTGACTATCTTGAACCTTATGAATCAAATTATGGGGTTTTAAAAAGCTTTTGGAGACTTTTAAAGTCCTATATGCTACAGAGAATTTTTTAGTGAGCGTAGAGCCACAAGGTGCCACCAGGTGTTGGAGGCTTAACTAGAGTAGTCAGAGGCCAATTTCAGCAATTGAATATTCTATTTTGACTATTTTTGACATTATGAATCTATTGGATGGATTTTCATAGCCATTTGGATACTTCTAGAGCTGAATAATCCACAGGGAAATTTCAGGGTCACCGGGGCCACTAGGGGTTGGAGGCCTAGATTGGGGAGCCAGAGCTCATTTGGAGCAAATGAACAGTCTATTTTGGATGTCTGATATGTACTGGAGATAGTAGAAAAATTTTTAGGGAAAAAAAAGTACTTATAATGGATTTAGTGCCACAGAGAAGCTCAGGGAAGCTTAAGGGCACTGACAGTAGAGGTCAAGTCAAAGGGAGCCTAGGTCCATTTCCAGAAAGATAGCAGCCATTCCAGGGGTATGATTCTATTCTAAACCCATTGGTACAGCATAAAATACCATTGGAGTTGAGTAGTTACTTGTAAAATAAATTATCCATCTTAATCCCAAAGAGCCAAGTTAATTGACAAAGGCTCAAGGAGATGTAGCCCAAGACATTCGGGTGAACTCCTTTATTAAATTTTATGTCATGTGTTGATGATTATTTGCTGCAATTTATTGTTGTTTTACATGTGTTTTATCAGAAAAAATAAATTTTTAATTCCTCACACGTAAAGCATTAAAACAGTTAAAAACACATACACTTGATTGAAGTATTTAATTTTGCATTATCAACTATAAGAATGATCTTAATTTGTTTAACTGAGTGGGAGGTTCTTGAATAACATAACAAGTCAGCCACCCATTTCATATCAAGTTGGTATCAGAGCACTAGGTTGCTTGCTTGACAGAGCACAAGGTTTCTTTCTTTCTTGTTTGACTTGAAAGCTGCTTAAGAGTGAAAATAATTTAACTATTTGCAAATTTACAGATGCTTACAATTTTGAGTTTGCTAGAGGTAACGGGAGATACTTCTAGCTATGTCTAGAAGAGGACAAGAAGGAAGAAGGCTGAAAGAATCCTCCTTACCCAAAGGACCTTAAGGCAACCCTTGAATCAAAAGAGGGATTGTTTGCAAAAAGAGGTTTCTTGAAGAATAGATACAAGCTACATACAAGAGTATGAATATACATCCATATTGTTAAGAAGCTTTGTCAAATTGTTTTTGAAGCTTTGTGAATTATTGTTGAAGTTATTTAATTCATTTACATAATGATGACAACTTATTCAAGTGAGGTTTCTGAATCCTCCTTTACAAGACTCTTTGATGAAGAGATGAAGCAGCCTTCTACATCCTGAACGATATGGTGCAAATTCTGTATGAAGATGGAAAGGAAAGCACTAGACTTCATGAGAAATTGGTTGCTATGAAGCAAGAGAAATAAGGACTTCTTTAAAGAATGCATGAGATGGAGATGCAGCTCCATCATGCCCAAGAGGCCTTAACCAAGCACATGCTTGAAGCAAAGGTAAATCACTCAAATTTGTCTTCAAATTCCTCTTCAGATAGATGTGTAGGTTCATTTGAAAAGCACACTAGAGGTATAGGGTCCAAATTGATGTTAAAAATGGTCTATGAAGGCAAGGATTTAGGCAAACATGCACAAGGCATGATAGAGCCTATTATGGTTGAGGAAATGCCTAAGAAGTTTGGTCTAGGCTATGTTCAATCTTATGGTGAAAACTCTACAGCCATGAAGGCATTTGAGATAGCTCTAAGAAGAATTTTTTTTACAATTTCAAACCCACAAACATGTCAAGTTTGTTTTCAAGTTGAATGTCATTGTTTGAAGCCTATGTTGCAGCAAGATGTTTGTAGACATGCAACTTATGGCAAGCAATATATTTCTAATAGCTATCAAGACATGAACACTGATGTTGGTCTTCAAAAGAAAGCTGGAACCTCTTCAAGTTCATCTCCTCGAGAAGCTAAAAAATATGGACATGCAAAGCAACATTCGAGGTATAAATTTTCCCATAGTCAAGATGTTAATGATTACATGCATGAAGTCAAATATAATTATGCATACATGAATGGAAGAAAGAGTTGTTGTTCCTATTGTGGTTTGTGTAACATGAAGTTTTGAGATGCTAGAAGAGATTGAAGGCATACAAGAAACAGTTGAAGCGAAGGCAACTTACATAGAATATGCAAAACACTTGCACACATTGCTAGAAAAAGGTACATCTCAGTGCCCAATGTTGGACATTGCATCCAACCAATCATCCCAAGAATTTGAAGCAAGAGGATAAAAATACTAGCACGAATGGAACCATTTATTCCATCCTCGACGTGAGACCAAATGTTTCACAAGAAGAAGATTTTCAGCAAGAAAAATCTCCATGGAAGTGGCTTGGTAAGAATTAGTTTGACTTCTTGACCCAGTAAGACATACATTCATTTGTACATATGTATTTCATTAATGTATGTAGTCTCGTGATTTAGCATATTGGTAGACCAAATTCACAGGGTAACATCAGACCAGTCTTTTGATTCCTAGGACCTAGCCTTCCTGGACTCAGAGAGGGCTCTCTCTATTATGTGCGAAGGATGTAAACTTGTTCGCTTTAGATGGTTGATTTTAGGCTAGTTGTTAAGTGTAGGGTTTGTTTGTTTGTTTGGTTGGGCAAGATGATCAAGTAGGATAGGTGGAATGAGAGGTTATCAAACATTGGGATATGGAGTCTATGAAGTCATTGATATCTCAATAGTGAATCGGGGTACATCATAGGGAAAATCTAGTGTAGTCAATGGATCTTTAAAGTTTATGGGTGAGGTGAGATGGTCATTAAGTTGGGGAATCAAGGTAGGGAAAAGGGCAGTTAAGAATCCTTTATCAAATACCTATGAACAAGAAGGTCTTAAATACTGATAAAAAAAGATACTAATCATGATATATGGCACACCATTTACTCAATGACAATACTTAAACCAATAAACATTCAAGATACACAATTCCAATGAAATATAGAGGGCGAGAAACTCATTTAACTTCTAGTGATTCCGCCTTCAAGCTTTAGAAAACATTTAAGATCACAAATAACTTTAATCCACAAAGAGGGAACTCCTAAACATCATAAACCAAGCTATAAATAACTATGAGGAAAACTGATAAGCATGTACAAAGGACAAGATCGAAACAAGACCTCTTTGGCTTAACCTAACAATCAATACATCAAAGAGATATTTCAAGACAGAGTTTAGATAGCATAAAATAAGCAGGGCTTACCATAAATCATATTTTTAAAGTAGCATATAAATCCAATGATGAAATAAACAAGCTTAGGTGGGCCTAAGGAGCAACTAAGAATTCCTTAAACTAACCCAACATAGGAAAACATAAAGACAATAGCAAACAGGAGGACTGAGGTGCCTCAAACAACATTTCTCAACCTATACTTTTCTGAGCTATTGCAGCATAGAAAGATGGAAAAAATGATAAACGAGGAAACATGAACAAATCTAGAGATACATCACCATTAACTAAACTCAGGGATCCTGCAAGAAAGCCTTCATCATCATCAATCAAGGCAAATCATCCACAATCTCCACAACACCAAATTGCTCTTCAACCTCAAAGACCATGTATTTCTCTTAAAACTCATCAAATTCCAAACTTTAAAATGAATCCTCATGCTCTATATAACAAGCAAGGAGGGGAAAAACCTAATAGAGTATCTATAATTCCATTAGATAATTAGAAGTATCTCTATTGTCCTTGAGGCCTTGCAAAGCCCAAGGCACAAAAATATCTAAAATAAATATCTTTTCGACCATTTTTAGCAAAGAAATTGACCTTTAGGCTTTGAAAAGAATCCTAAAACTTTCCAAGCATACATTTTGAATTTTCAACCACAGGAGTGTAGCACTGTGTTTTAAAATGAAATTTCATGCCGAGGGCGTAGCATAGGAGCAGGAAGCATGGGTCATCTTGCAACAATGTTTTGAAGGCCTTCCTGATGTTGGAAAAGGCTATGTGATGGCTCGTTGGAAAGCCCTTGAAGTCTACTTTCTAGATCTACCATTTTTTCTCTGATCTGACCTTTGGAACCTATTTAAAAAGTGAAAATTCCAAGACTGGTAGGAGCGCAACACATGTCTTGAAAAGCAGGCAGAACGATGAAAAATTGGGTGTTTTTGACCCTTTTGGAGGACCAAAACAACTCCAATTTATCTGAAACTTTGTGAGAATGTTATATGAGTGATGAGGAACCCAAAAATGAAATACTTTCCTCCTGAAGATGCTCTTAAAAAGGGCATAGAACTAGGTGTGCTGTGCTCTTGGCCTCAAAATTTGCAAAAAAACAAAAAGTTGTCAAAATTCTCCCAAATTTGGTGGATAAGTCCTTCATAGGGTTTGGGAGACCTGTAGAAAATATTGAGGCAAGATTCAAAGGTTTACTTGGCCTTTTCCTCTTTTTAGTGTTTTGAATTTGAATGAGGGCCTCTTTGATATGCCAATGAAAAAATGTGTGATGGTAGTCTTGTTGGTGTCTTTATCATGGCTGTGGTCTTCATTTTTATTATCATCCTTCCCAATTTCTTTATTGTCACTATGACTTCTCTTTTTGTTGCCTTTACTTTGCTTATGATTATTGTCACTTGTGGGGGTCACTGCCTTTACTATTTTTATGACTGTCATGAATGTTTTCTTTTTCAGTTATGCTTGCTTCATTATCTTTCTGCATTTTTGTCACTTGCTTCATCTGTATTCATGCAGCCTTTTGTTTTCTACATTATCCTCACCTTTTTCATCTTCATCCTTGTCAAACCCACTGCCCTTTTCTTCATTATCTATCTCTGTTTCCTCTTCAATATCTGCCTCTGTTTCTTCTTCAATATCTGCCTCTATTTATTCTTCTAATTTTTCCTTTTCATCATCTGTCCCTTCTTCATTATTTGACTCACTACCTTCTTCTTCTTCTTCATTGTTTTTCCCATTGCCTTTTTCCTCATCATCCTCTGCATTATCTACCTTATCACTGCTTTCTTGTTCTAAACTGTCTTTTTCTTCATAATCTACCCCTGTCTCTTGATTTTCATCATCATCCTCCTCCTCATCATTTTCTTCCTTATGACTGTCTTTTTATACTTCATCATGCATTTCTTCTTCCTCACTTGTTACTCCTTCCTCACCGTCCTCCATTTCTTCCTTATCATCACCACTTTCTTCATTTTCATTTTTATCTTTGTCGCTGTTCTCTTCTTGTTTTGATACTTTTAGGAGAAGATGATGGTGAGAAGTTTTCTTGAGGAGAGGATTCATGTGGAGAGGATGATTCATGGTCAGTGAGGGGTGATGCAGGAATGGAGGAAGGTGGGTGGGATGATGATGAGAATGGTAGTGATTTGTAAGTGAAGGGGAGTGAAAAGGGATAATTTGGGAAAAATGAGAAGGTCAGGTAATCCTGAATGCAAAATCACTGATATGCTTGCGAAGGTACCTTATACTCTAAGTTAAACCTTTAAAAAAATATGAATGAGTGGAAAACATTCTAAATAACTCTTATGATAATCTCCATGAGGCACCCAAGCATAGGATTTGATAAGCTTTGTGTTGTGAAATCAGCTCCAAAAAGAGAAGAAAAGAGATATGAACGGCTTAGAAATAAGCCACTTCGAGGGGGAAACCTCCAATACATTACATGAATGAAAAATTCTTGGATGATACAAATGAAAAAACCTCATTTATATATATAGGAGTCCATGGGGCCACATTGTAATCCTAGTGGGACCACAATGTAACCCTAGCCGACCTAACAATAATAATGTAAGGGCACAATAATAACAATATGGGGGTTACAGGGGTACAACAATAACAATAAGGGGGGCTACACTAACATAATAGGGGACTATACTATTAATATAGGGACTTAACATGCCCCTCTCCTTCAAACAAGTGTTGTCCTCAACGCTTGATTATTTCTTGATGCTTCTGTATAAAATTCTCATCCTCCCATGTGGAATATTCTACAGGAAAGTTCTTCCACTTGTTGAGATACTTTGAAATTGATCGTACTTGTTGAGTTCTTGTTTCTGTGACTGCTTCATAAATTCTTTCGATGTGATGTTGATCTTCTTTTTGTTTCATTAGATTCTGCACCAAAGTTAGGGTATACTTTGAGAGTTGGAGAACTTGTTGTTGATGCTCGATGTGATCATCCACTAATTTATCATCCATATTAGCTATTATTTGATCCTTCAAACCCTCCATTTCTTCTTTTAAACCATCTATTTCATCTTCGATTTCTCTTCGTAAGATCGAAATTTGTTGCACTTGTTACCTTAATTTTGATATCTCATACTGCAATTCTTCCTCTTCATGCGTCATAGTATATATTTTTGAGGGCTTAATTGGTATGGAATTATTTTTTGTAGGCATTATAGAACCCAATACTAATAAAAATTCTAAAATATGCCCTTGGAATCACTTCAAATTGCTTTTCAAACAAACGTTATGCAATTTTAAAAACCAAACACACACCTTTTTCTTGCTTTTGAGGAGCTCTATATTGAAACTAAATTATATATATTATTTCGGATCTTCAATATCTTAAATTTAGTGTTGAGGTATCCCTATGAATTCTCTTTCGAATGCCATAGGTCTAACCTGATTTGGATTATTCAAGACAGAGTTATGTCCAATCTCCCACAATGACCCAATTTTGGACTCGTTCAGTAGATAAAACTTGTATGACTTGCCACGTGTCACTGTTTCCACCTTTGGCTCTGAAATTGATAGACCGAAAACTGCAGTCCATGTAATCGCAACCACTTTTTACATCATTCCAATCCAATGCTCAAAGAGAGAGCTATGAATATTTTCCCACGATCACCTCTTTGAGATGAAATTCAGAAGCCTCAAAAAGCCCTAACTTCCACAGATCATATCACCAAAAATATTACGAACCAATATCTGAAATTTTGCAATAATGTTCCTCAAGAGTGCGGCTTTGCACTGTAAAAATTTCAGCTTCTGAACCTTCGTAGAAAATAATTTATTACGAAAATACCACGATGAACTGTTTAGGTTAAATTCAGGAGCCTGCAAAATGACCTAACTTGCACAGATCCTATCTCTGAAAATGTTGCGAACCAAGCTCTGAAATTTTGCAACGAGGTTCCTCAGGATTTTTGCTTCGCACTTTAAAAATTTTAGATTCTGAACCTTCGTAGAAAAAAATTTATAGCGAAAATTCCACGATGACCTGTTTGGAGTAGCGAAACCCTAGAATCTCAAAGCTTCGATACCAAATGTTGTGAAACCAGCTCCAAAAAGAGAAGAAAAGAGATATCAACGCCTTAGAAATAAGCCACTTCGAGGGGGAAACCTCCAATACATTACATGAATGAACAATTCTTGGATGATACAAATGACAAAAGCTCCTTTCTATATATAAGAGTCCATGGGGCCACATTGTAATCCTAGTGGGGCCACAATGTAACCCTAGCCAACCTAACAATAATAATGTAAGGGCACAATAATAACAATATGGAGGTTATATGGGTACAACAATAACAATAACGGGGGCTACACTAACATAATAAGGGACTATACTATTAATATAGCGACTTAACACTTTGAGCAGATTGAGGGTAGGATCTTCTGGAGAAAACCCTCCTAGCAGAAGAAAAAGTACAGGCACGTAGCAATGGGCTAGTCGGGTGGTTGAACGCGTAGCACCGTGCAGGGCTGCATACGTCGTTGGCAAGGCTGCACGCATAGCACCGTGCAGGGCTGCACGCGTCGTTGGCAAGGCTACACGCATAGTCGGCAAGGTTGCACGCATAGTCAGCAAGGCTGCACGCATAGTCAGCAAGGCTGCACGCACAATCGGCAAGGCTACATGCACAGTCGGCAAGGCTGCACGCACAGTCAGCAAATCTGCATGCACAGTTGGCAAGGCTGCATGCACAGTTGGCAAGGTTGCACACACAGTTGGCCAGGCTACACGTGCAACGTCGTGCAGGGCTAAAACGCATTTGCTAGGCTAAACGCGCAGCACCGGTTTTGTTGGGTCTCTGGCTGCCGGGTTTGCACGGAGCAAATGCACAACGTGTAATCACAGGCGCGCAACACACAGTTAAAATTTACACAACAGACACCTCCAGGAGTGTAGCGTAGGATTCCAGGCACGTAGCACAGGGCAGAATTACTCGAACTTTCCGAAAATTCACAAATTTCACTCTGAGTGTTTCTTTGATGACCTTTGTAACAAAAAATGAGTCGCTTAAGGGTGGAGAGGGCCTTTATAGGTTCGAAATTTTTTATTTAAATGTCAAATCCACTTTCCCAATGTTTTCTTTTCAAGCCTTTGACCCGTTACTGACATTTATTTGTATTTTTTCTACAGGTGCCTATAACACATTTGCCTTTGATCCTTTAGTCATGTATTTGGATTTTTACAAACTTTAGTTACCCAACAGGGATTTCATGGTTAGCATGATTTTCCATTTTGAAACTTTAACTCATGCTTTCCTTATCTTGACCATTTTGAAGACCTTTGACTGCACTTGAAAGCTTAGGCTCCCTTATACTGATACTCTTTACAATTTGTCTCTTTGATGTTGAAAACCCCTTTTATCTTGGAAAACCATGGAGCTCACCTTCAGATATCCTTTGAAAACCTTCTGCCTACTGTCATCATGGAGATTTATGGTCTTTATTTCATTTCTTTTCCTACCTTCTCAAACTTTAGGCTTTAGGGATTTTTCCCTTCTTCATTTATAATTTCTAGAAATATTCAATTCATGCTTGGAAATGGGTTGATGTGATGGTACTTAACCTTAAATATGCCTGGAGGACCTTCAGCAAGAGTCTGGGAGTAAATTGAGTGTTTTTAGGGTTGAGGAGGCCCTCCTAGCCAAGAGCGCAGGACCACCTCCTAGGAGTGCAACACCATGTTGTAGAGGGAATTTGGAGGCATTCTCGGTGTACAAATTGGGCCCAAAATAGCTAGTTGGAAATATTATCTTGTCTAATTTCCAAATATACCTTTTTTTTATGATTGGAGGTGATTTGGCCTGCAAAAATTTTATTCTCCCAAGACTGGTCAAAAAGTTCTGAATGGTGGTGTAGAAATGCAGAGTGCTGATGCAGGCCACTTTTGGATGCCTTACTCAATTACAAATTGAGCTCCTGATAGCGCATTGGAAAAATATTCAAGTCTAGTTGTTGTTTGACTCATCAAGCAAGTCATTTGGACACTCCAACTGTGAGAAAACTTAATTTTCCCAAGGTCACTCCAGCAGTGCATAAAATCTCCCGTGACACCTGTATTTCTGACATTGCTCCCAAACCATGATACATGTGTAACAATGGAAGGAGGTTGTTATTCTTGGCCTATGATGGAAAAAAACCTCTCTCACATTTTCAAAATTCATCTCTGTTTGGCCAGAAACATATTTTTAAGCAAAACTGGCCCTAGGTGTGGAAAATGACTTGGCCCTTGGAATGAATTCTTGGAAAATGGTGGAGGCCTGATGTTTATGAGTTGGTATGGATTTATGTTTTCTGATATGATCTATCATATGAATCCTTTTCTCCTATGCCTCCTTTCCATAGCAAACCATAGCTTAGTTGGAAGGGGAAATTAGAGTTTGGTGTAGGCAAAACAAGGGATTTAGGACTGCCTTGTAGAGGGAGGGGAATGAAGGGGTTAAGGGTTGTATAAATTATTGGGGAAATTTTTGGGAATAGGGATGGATTTTAGAGAGTAGGGGAAAGTGGACTTTGAAGGATTGAGTGAGAGGAAGGGGTCCAAAAGGGAAAAACACAGGCCTAGTCTCAAATAGGTGTCAAATTGTAGCAATAGGCTAGGTTTTGTAGAGAAATGATGATTTTGAGGGATATGAGTGATGGGAAGTGTTTATTAAGGTATATAAAGGATAGTAGGAAGTGTAGGAGCATCAGGATACAAGCCTTGTTTATGATTTAACCATGGTAGTCATGAAACCAAGAAATATTCCCTCAAAAACCTTAGATGGACAATGGAGTCATAAGCAAGGGATAAACAGAGTAATGAGATTATGGGTAGGAAAAAGGATGGAAATGAGAGGAACAATCCATTTAGAGTCTGTAGGAGTTAAAAGGTGATCATGAAATGGAAAAATGGTAGAATAGTAAAAACATTTCTCTAAGGATAATGAAGGTAATGAGATTTCTAAAACTCACAATGTTCATGGAATTTTGTTTTTAGAAATCTAGAACCAATAATTAGTCATCTACGGATAGTGAAAATTACTCATGACTAACACATGGTTTCCTTGGTCATGAAATTGATGGCATCCCCAAGATAAATCAGAGTGTTGGGGACTATGACACCATCGCTGTGCACATCAACAACTAGACTACATGTACTTTGGAAAGATCACCTTTGCCAACATTAGGTTGGACATTTGTTTTACCACATTGATGGTAGGGGTATCTCTCTTCCTTCTCCCAGGTCTCTTGAATAAATTTTCTTTTATGAGCCTATTGTAGATACGATAATCATTAATGGCTTGGAGAAGTGGTATCTTTACACATAAATTTTCCAATTCTCCCAAAAGTTCACTCTCCTCTCGGGTGTGCTGACTAGGGTGGATCAAGTGTTTAGGAAAAGGGGGTTGTTGGATATGAGTGTTATCTTATTCCTTTTCCTCCTCAACCTCTACAGGTGGAGATGGAGGATGGTTGTCTGGGAGTACTCTTCTCGACCTGAGATTAAGCTCCTGTATCTCCACATCTTAAGCCAGATAGGATGTATCTCTACTGGGAGCCTGCTATGCATGTTTTTTTTTCAAGTTCGGATTGGACTGTGTAGGTATTTGAGGTAGCCTAGGTGGAGCAGCATGAGTAAGCTGAGGTTGAGGTTGGGGTGGAGGCATTAGAGCAGGTGGTTGATTGTGTTGAGGCATCTACCCTTGTGATGGAATGTTCCACTGAGGTTGTTGTGGAACATAATGTTGAAATGGTTGATTCATTGGCTGAGGAAGATATGGAGGGTTTTAAGGCCAAGTAGGAGGTGTAGACCAGGATGGAGGAGTGGGGGTGTACCAAGGTTGCACGAGTGCACTCTGATTGTTGTGGTAGTAAGAGTAAGGTGCACCTTGCATACCTTGTTGATATGGCTGAGGGCCTTGGGCCTTCTCTGGTTGATGAACTGGAGTTGCTTTGGCATTTCTTCCCCACCTTGATATACAACCTTAATTCCAGGTAAGGAGGGACACTTGTCTGTGGCATGATTCTCCTCACATACTAAGAAAAACTCCATGACATTCAGTGGACATTCATTTCTTGGGTGCTTCCGAGTACATCTAGGACAAAATATGGCTAGGGCTCTCTCTGCTTCCTCTTGCTTCCTTTTGACCTGCATTGTGTCCATTTGCAAAGCAAGGGTGTGAAGCATGTCACTCTTGAAGTCTTGTAGCATGTTTCCAATTTCATGTTTTATGGAGGTGGAAGAGGAAGGGGTATTGGATGTGTTTTGGCCAGCTCTTCCCGTCTTCCTAAATGCCCTAGAATGGTTCTGGAAGACAGTTTTGATTGTTTCATAAGGAAATTGGTAGATATCTCCTCCTGATAGCATATTCAAGGTTTCTATATACTCTTCTCTAATCCCTCGAAGAATCACAAGTTTAAGTGATGCATGATAAAAGGTACATTGGCTCTCTTATAGTTTAATTGAAACCTCTATTCATAGTTCTCTAGGGATTCATCAAGCCCTAGAGTCATCCTAAATATCTCATCCTTAATTTCCTTGGACCTACAGTAGTCTTTGTGCTTGTTGTTGAAGGTCTCTTCCATCTGTGCCCAGGTAGTGATGTTGTCCCTGGGCAAACCCATGAACTAGCGCAAGGCTGCATCCTTAAGGGTGGATGGGAATAGCTTCAACTTCTGATCATCAGAGGTGTAGTCATAATTCCTATAGACAATGAAAAATTCAAACATGAATGTGTCAGGATCCTCAGAGGTAAGTCCCTGGAAGTGTGGAAGAGCTGAGGGGCTAATGTTTTTCATCCTAGTTTCCTGTTGTGCTATACAATACCCCTCCCATTAGAAATAAATAGGAAATTTATTTTATTTAAATTTTAGCTTTTAAGTAAAAAAAACTTTAGGAAACAAAGTTTCTTTTTCTTTTCCGCTTTCATTCCTTAGTGCACATCGCAATTCACATAGCTTACAAACTTAAAAGACTTAAAATCCATTAATTCATGTGGGTTGCGATATGCATTAAATCCTTTCCAAAGTTATATCAAAGTCTTATTGCAAATGCTCTAAACCCCGTTATAAACAAAAATCGCATCGCGCCTTGTTTAAAAAAAATTCGGTCAATATTGTGATTAAAAGGACTCGATGAGCCAATAAAGAAATAAATATAAAGCTCCAAGGTCCGATAGAGCATAAAAACATGATTTCTTGAAAGTGCGCTTCACATTTCGTAGGATATAACTAAAATAAAACTCAATACCACATAAAAATTGTGATGTGTGATTTGCGCAGATTGCATTTCGCGAGATTTATGGGTAACATCACAAATAGAAATAGCTATAAATTGCGATGTGTGATGAATGGTAGTTAATTACTCAAACATGTAAAATTATTCATGTCATATCAAACCGAATACGAGATCCAACGTCTTAAATTGATCGATAGAGATTTCACATGAAGGTGTAAGAGATTTTATTTAAAAAGATTATCGATGATTAACTGCATTTAATAGAAGTAAGGTTTTGATAGATTCATATTTACTTCGAGCATGTGTTGAAGTGATTGAATGCCATATTTGTTTTAATTTTATCCACCTCTCTGTTCTCTATATTTTTAATGTTTTCTTTGTTCGCTTGAAATCAAGAAACCACTTAACGGAGTGAGGAAAATAGAAATGAGCAAGAAAGGCAAAGAAATTTCCCAAGCATCATCTACCGAAGACTCAGATATGTCTCCCCTGTTCTCAGACACCACCTGCAACAAGGATTGTGGAATTTCTTCATGGGAGGCAATGTATAAAGTTTTCGAGGATGAAAAGCCAAGGGTAATAGTCAAAGTTTCTTCAACAGGCGCGTCAATTTCTTCAGACCCGACCTACTTTGATGTTGCATGCTCATTCATCCACAAGGTAGCAACAATGCCAAAGATTATCCCTTATAGAGATATGGTTAAGTGGGTAATTGACTACTTGAACATAGAAGACAGAACATTCAAAGATTCAAAAGGCGAGAATATTGGGTCATTCAGGGCAGAAAATTTAAGGATAATGTACCACTTACCAGTCCCACAACAGAACTATGACAAAGCTTTTCTTCAAAGCTTTAGAGGAAAAAATCCAGACTCGATGAAAGTCATAAATGAATGGAAGGAAGACCAGGGAAAGGCGCTTAAACGATATAAACTTGTTACGTACACAATAGCACAAATTCCTTCCCCTTATTGTTATGTTGCCGATATGTTGTCTAGATTATATGAAAAACCAGACACCACTAGGTTTCCTGTAGATTGGGTCCCATTAATTGAAGTAATTATCAATTCCTTAATTCTGAATTGGAAAAATATCCTATCTGATAATTTAGCCAAACACATCATGGAGTATAGGAATAAAAGAAGTGTTTCATCTAAGGAAATACTCCCCCTTTATATGAGTGCCTATGTCATGGAAACAATTTTCTTTTCTTCTAGTTTTCCTACCATGGGATGGAAATGGACAACTCAAGACCCTACTCCAATCCACATTTACCACAGAGCCCTTTGGGAATCTGACTACCATTTGCATTTTACAAAATTTTCCATAGAGTCATGTTGCCTATGCACCAGATTATATTCAATGAGAAAGCCCCTAGGGTTTCCAAAGAAGCCAGTACAAACATTCTACCCATTGCTAGTGCTATAGGGTAAACTGCTTGGGTTGTTGGTTTTCGAATATCCCTCTCAGGGCTTTCCGGTGACTGAGGCAGACAGTAAGATTATCTGTGATGTTCAAAAAGATGGCATGAGCATGTTCATATTAACTTAAAATAACTTGACGGAATGCGATAGAGAATTACCTCTTTGACGATCTCAGAGTCCCTTGGAGAGTGCTAAGAGTCCTTCTTCACCGGCTCCAAATCTTAGTTCTGCAATCATTCAAAGCACCCGCGTAATTTCTAACATAACATATATCCTATCAATAAATTCAATATACAATGAACTACTAACTTCTAAACATTTGAGCCATTCATATCATACTATGTAAATATTCAAACAATAATGACAACATTAAGCATTGAATGGACAAAACGAACACAGTTCTATTGATTTTGAAAGAAGGAGGATTACAACCATCGGTTGTACCAAGCCCTCCTCAGTCTCCCAATCTCTTTTATCTCTCAAGTGAAGAAGTCCAAGTCAACAAGCTCTCTAGGCACCTCTTTGACTCTTGGCCTTCACAATATAACACTATTATCTATTCCACAAGTATGCAAAAACCTTTAGCAATCCTTCGACCTTCAATTAAGAGCCTTCAGCTACTTCTTATAGGAGAGGGAGAAAGCCATTGTTGCCCTTCTCTTTCCACTAGTTTGGAATGGAAAAAACTTAGATTTTTCTTTAATCTCTATGATTTTTCCCCCTTTGGAGTTCAGTCTTGTTATAGTAATGACCAATAATGAACTGGTGCTCTGCAGTTTCTTTTGTGAACTGACTCTCTTGTGAGGGAAAGCCGGAGATTCAAATAATTCTCCGTGGGCTTTTCCCGATTCAAACTTAAAACACGGGTAACGCTTCCCTCCAGTGTAAACAGAGCGTTTCCCTAGCCACTAACGCGGTCCATTCACTGATTGACTGCGTTATAACGCTCTTGTGTTGTTATAGATAGGCGTTACCCTAGCAGAAATAGGTTTAATTTAGGTCTTTGTACTCCTTCCATATTTATTTTCCCTTCTGAGCTGATGAGGAGGTATTTTGACTTGTAACAGATGCCTCCTAAATTGTGAGGTCAGATACGAAGACGATGGCCGAAATACTTTATAATTTGTGTAGAGATAAAGAGATTGAAAGACTGAGGAAAACCTGAAACAACAACATATGTCAGAAAATATAGTATCTGCCTTGAGTCGGGCATATCCATGCTCAGTAGCTTAAACAACATGATTTCTCTAGAATAGAGATATGAAGAATCTGTCCACCGATAGGCACAATGTGGAAGTGTTTGTCATAACATGATCAGGCTGAAGAAGCTGTCTCCATAAACAATATCGCAACTTGGGGAAGGAAACACAACTTTAATGATGTAGCCTTTGCCCCAAGGTCTTGACCGCTGATTCATGTAAAATCCATATTTCTCAACATGTGAATGAAGGAGTTGTCGTCGAACATGTGAGAAATCGTCTGATTACCAGTCGATAATGAAAACTGTTAACAGACACGAAGGTGGCCACTGATAATGATGATGGTCCCTAAGATGCAGAGTACAATCTAGCGAGTGTGAATAAAACAAGTTGAAGTCGAACACTCATAGAATCATTCGACCAGGAGCCAATGATGAAGACCCCTGATAAAAAACGGGACTACCTGCCACTGATGTCTACAAGTATCCAGGTACTGATGGGTTTCTGGATCAAATTCCTAGATAAGGTGTTGAAGTCGATAGGAAGAGATCTGTTGAAAGGTAGGCACTGAGGTGTCCTACATCAGTCAACACGAAACGGAAACCAACTGATTTTGTTTATGATTGAGATAATGAAGAGTAAATGGGAATGTCGGACGACAAATAATTTCTGGCATAATGAGCGGTTTGGTTGATAACAGGAGCAGTAGATAGCGAGATCTGCTTGAACAATAGAAGGCACTCTAGCAGGGTACTAGGCAGCTGAAGCTTGATGAACACCAAAGAGTGTGTTAGGATTTTACCAGTGCAGGGACACTGGGAAATGAAGGCTAATACTCATAGATGGTAGGGTTCGGCTAACTGCGAAAGAGTTTTCTGGGAAGTGCCATGTTCAAGAATTTTGCTACCAAATCGACCTTTTTGAAAATGAAACAGAGGTAGTATCCATTTTGTCCAAATTTTTCCTCGTCTGATTAAGTTTAGCGAGTCCAGACGAGTAAACTCAGTGAATTTTTCATGTTTAGAGAGTCTGAAAAATGTCAGGAAAGACAACTCTGTACCCCATCTGATTAGGTTTAACGAGTCCAGATGAGTAAAATCGGTGAATTTTTCATATTTAGAGAGTCTGAAAAATGTCAGGAAAGATAACTCTGTGCCCCATCTGATTAGGTTTAACGAGTCCAGATGAGTAAACTCAGTGAATTTTTCATATTTAGAGAGTCTAAAAAATGTCAGGAAAGACAACTCCATTGGAGTACCTTTGTCATGTCTTGATAACCGGGCACAACAAAGGGATAATAGTAAGCCCGAAACAGTTCATTTTCCGTAGGTTAGTCCATCGAAACCGGAAAAGTGAGAAATCTATGTTCGATAGACGTCTACCTCATTTTGTTATAAGTACAAGGAGACGGAGTGAACTCAATACTCTTTGTGAAATTTTAATGATTCCGACAAAGAAAAAATCGGTGCCCTCCATGAAATTTTAACGAGTCGCGCGGAGAAAACTCGATTACCTCCGTGAAATTTTAACGAGTCACGCAGAGAAAAATCGGTCACTTTTTCAATTTAAAGAGCTTTGAAAAAGAAAAAATAATGGCTCTATCCTTTCTTTCATGGTAGTTTAACAAGCCCGACAAAGGCAACTCGGGGTTTTTTTAGTTTTATGAGCGAGAAAAATATTCCTAAAAAGAAAGCTCAGTGCTTCTTCATGATTTTAACGAGTATGAAGAAGAAAACTCTAGGTTTTTTGGATTAACGAGAAAGAAAAAGACCATACAAAAAGAATGCTCGATATCAAATTCATATAAGTTTAACGAGTCCAAAGAAGGGAACTCGAGGTTTTTCGGATTAACGAGCAAGAAAAATATCGTAAAAAGAATGCTCGATATCACAAGAGTATGTCTAGATATCAATCTTGATCTCTCATCAGAACATCAGTACCAAATCTCAAAAGTTACGACACATGCGTAGCAAGAATTCACGACTTTGCTAACTAGCTTGAAGAGTCATGCCCCAAAAATGGCTATAAAAAGGTCAGAAGGCCTTCATTTTCACTGTGCGAAGTGCCGTGAAGAAGTTCTAGGGTGCAAGGGGTGAAAACTTCAGTCGACGATTACGGTCAATCTGGGCAATGGTTTTCCTTCCCGCGAGATCCAGGTAAGAGCTAGAACCTCCTGCTATCATTTAATTATCTTTTTGTTACTTTTTGCTGGTTCAAAATTAAAAAATTTCGAGGCCCTAGAAAAATGTTTGTGCCTAACGCGAGGCAGGAATGTAACGGACACGTTAAGCACATAACCCATGAAGGGGCACCGCATTAGCGCGCTCTGTTTTGTACTAGAGCCAGCGTTAGGTGCACCGTGTTTTCTAGCAACTCAATTATTGCCGTTTTGAAATGGTCTAGGCAAGTTTTGATTGGTTGAAAATGTTGTTTGTGTAGGTATTCAACTGTTTAAACATGAGTATCTGGAAAGAGAGAGAACATGAACGGGAAGAATGAGAGATGGTGATGGATGCCGCAAGCTTGATGGCTCTCCGTAGGTGTGGATTGCTAAAATAAGCCCGCTTAGAACTGATGAGGGGCCAAGAGGACCTCCTGAGGTGGCTAATCCAGCAGTCGGACGAACGCCACCATGTCTTTCAAATTGGGGGCAATGAGCTCTCAATTGAAAAGGATGATGTGTACTTTTTGACCGGCCTATCATGTTGTGGGGCGAGGCCCAACTTGATGGGGTCCAGAGCTGACCCACGTTCCACTACTAATCTGATTCGTGCACATTACATACGTGACACTCAGGCTGTGAGCAACCGGATACCGATCACCCAGGTGACCTTGAGACCATTGAGGTCTATCTTATGGATGGTTGTTCACTTGGAAGGCGCCAAGAGTCAGCATGTGGCCACTAAGGCCCAGATGCTCCTAGCCCTGGACTGTATGCAACCTCAGGTTTTCGACTGGTGTGACGGAGTTGTCCGTCGAGTTCGAGTAGAACTTACAGCATGTAAGACCCGTACCCAGAGAGAGTTTGGATACGGTACACTAGTTGTTTCTTTATTACTAGAGTGGATACCACTGATGAGGTCCAGGATTGTTACAGCGCCATTGGGCCAACATGAGCCGAGGCAGGCTCGGTGGGCAGCTTTGCTTTCGCGGACTAGAGAGGGTCCCTTCCGTCACTGCTTTGATGATGGATTTTTTGATTGGCTAGACTCCCAGATAATTATGATTGAGAATTATCCCTATGCAAGGATGAACTTCACAGGCGATCCAGAGTTAGTCCTGCCTCCTAGTACCCAGTGGGGACTCGACAGTAAGAAAGAAAAGATCAGTGAATTTCCAAAGAAGTACTTTGTTTTTTGTCTTTTGAATGTTTATGCAATTTTTTTGTTGAGATAGGGTGAAAATTATGTTTTGACATGAAGCTTTTGTTTGCTTGACATAGATGTGGCACCTGTCTGGCCAGTTGGGGCCCCTCGCTATGCACAGCGAGGACTGCAGCTACCCGGGGCTGGCGCACCAGTAGAGGATGCGGAAGCTGGTGACGATGATGATGCCCAAGTTTTATATGAACTCTCCAGAAACCTAGAGGGTTTGAGTATGGGTATACCACCCCTTCCTATGCGGGAGGTTCCAGTTCGTCTGCAACGACATATTGTAGGTGTGTTGGAGAGATACCTAGCGCCTTTGAGGAGGATAGCTAGAGTAGTTGTGTGCTACCATGAGCATCAGGCCTAGCTGGCGGAGCGGATGTATTAGTGTCAGAGCGTGGCTTAGTATAGCCAAATTTTTGTAAAACACCCAAGTTTTGGAAGATTTTTTGATATAACTATGTACTGGACATGACATATATATATATATATATATATATATATATATATATATATATATATATATAGATATATATATATATATATATATATATATATATATATAGATATATATATATATATATATATATATATATATATATATATATATATATACATATATATATATATATGTATATTTTTTTTTGGTGATTTTGTGTTTTTAAATTTTTATGTGTTTTCAATGATCTATAAAAATATATGTACTCATGAGTGAATCTTTTATAGTAAATGTGACAAATGCCAATCTAACAAATAATTTGCCAAAGAATCAGCTAATACATTAAATTCTCTAGGGACGTGCTCAAAGGTAATTGTTTGAAAATGACGTTCTAGAAGTCTTACCCTTAAAAAGTAACGTAACAACACAGGATGGCAGACACGATAATGATTGTTTAACTGCATAATGATGAGTTGGGAATCTAACCTGACCACTAAATTGGAGATGTCACGAGATGCCGCTTCCGTGAGGAGTTGGATCACTGACATGTACTCAGCAACATTATTGGTGGCGTTACCTAGGAAGATTCCCCCGGAACCAAGAACGTCCAACTGAGGAGTGTAGAGAACCCAAGCAGCTGAAGCAATGCATCTAGTGTGACGACTAGCACCATCTGCATATCCCACGTATGCTAAGGGGAGTGACGACATCTCTGTGAAAGAAAAATATTATACATAAGAAAAACACTTTGAAAACCAGGACACAATCCAGAAGACATCAAAATAATAAGCAAAACTTATATACATAAAATTACAAAGCATATGCCTAATGCGAAACTAGGCAAAATACTTCTTTAGATAGAGCCCGTTGCGGGGCTCCTCGAGTGGAATTCCGTTACAGTCTTGAAGTTCGTAAGCCCCTTTTGAGAGGGCTTTAGTAACGATGTAAGGACCAAGCCATAGTGGTTGGAGTGTTCCTTCCCCCAAGAGGTCATGTTTCTGATCATAAAGTAGAACAAGATCGCCCTCTTGGAAAGAACGAGGCTTGACAGATTTGTCGTATTGAGCTTTAACTTGGCGCTGGTGAGCTTCGAGTGCTAGTGTAGCATCTCGACGAGTTTCGTCCAAATGATCGAGCGAGAGCAAGCGCTCTTCTGTGGCGGTGGTGCCAGGCAGGAGTTCAACGACCAGTTTAAGCGATGGGATTTCGCACTCAATCGGAAGTACTGCCTCCAGGCCGAAAGCAAGTTGGAAAGGTGTGAAGCCTGTGGCAGTTTTAACTGACGTTCGGTATGCCCATAACGTGGAATACAACTTCCGATGCCATGTGGTTTTATGGTTTCCGACCAATCGACGAATCATGGTTTTGAGGACGCCATTTACGGCTTCTACTTGACCATTAGCTTGAGGATAATAAGACGAAGATTGATCTTGTCGAAAACCTAGCATGGATGTTAATTCGGTCATCATATGATTTTGAAAGTGAGATCCATGATCTGTGACAATCGATAGGGGTACGCCGAACCGACAGATAACCTGATTGAACAGGAAGAGAGCGGCGGTTTCGCCATCGGCCTTAAAAGTGGGAAGGGCTTCAGCCCATTTCGTAAAATAATCGACCGCAACCACGATGTAGTTGTGTCCGTTTTCCGAAGCGGGATTGCAGGTGACGAAGTCAATTCCCCATTTAGCGAAAGGACCGACGGAGATAACCGGGTGAAGGGGGGTAGGATGTGCGCGCATTTTCTTTGTGAAAATTTGACATGGATGGCACTTCTGGACTGCTGCAATGCAGTCTTTAAATAGAGTGGGCCACCAGTAACCAGCGCGCAAATTTTTTTGGGCAGTAGCTATGCCCGAAAGATGGCCACCACATGCCCCCGCGTGGCAGTCATTCAAAACGCGTTCTACTTCATCGATAGTGAGACAACGTCGGAGAATAGTATCAACACCACGACGATATAGTGTATCGTTTAGCACGAGGTAGTGCTTTGCTTGGTGGCGGATACGACGACGGTCGTCAGACGTGAGAGCTGGGCAGAAGCACTAAGTTTGTAAGTAGACTAAGATGTCTCCATACCATGGGTCCGAAGAATCGACCAAGTAGACAGATTCATCAGGGAATGGATCATGAGCTACTTCTGCTGGGTCGATTCTGGGAAGGTCCGATAATAATTCGGCGAATACGAGGGATTTCTTTGCTTTGGCAGCCATGAAAACCAAATCAAATTGTTGGAGGATGACGATCCATTTGGAATATTTCCCGCCAATAATTTTTCTAGACAAGATATGTCGCATGGGATTCTCCAAAGCAATCACCGTAGTCTGTCGCAGCAATATATAATGTCGGAGTCGGGTGACGGCGAAAACTACCGCCAGAGATAGTTTTTCCACATGTGAATAACGTAACTCAGGTCCGATTAGACCTTTTGATAAATAGTAAATCACATGTTTGCTGTCGTCATCGTGTACTTGAACCAAAACCATTCCAAGTGAGGATGGTGATGCTGCCAGATAGAGGAGAAAGTCGCGTGAGTAATCAGGGGCACTAAGGAGTGGGGCTGAAACAAGTGCATGTTTTAAAGCATCAAATGACCGTTGAGCTTGGTCATCCCACAAGTATAGTGTTCCTTTCTTCAATAATCGCATGAATCCTTTCGTCATCTCAGCATAGTTAACGATGAAACGACGCAAAAAGTTTTCCTTCCCCTGTAAACTTTGGAGTTGAAGGATGGATTGTGGTGCCGGAAAATCAACAATTGCCTTAACCTTATCGGGATCAACCCTAATCCCGTGCTTGGAGAAAATAAAGCCTAACAGTCGTCTGGACTTGACCATAAATACGCATTTATGAGGATTCAAGCGTATATTATAGAACCTGCACCTAGCAAAAATTTCTCTTAAATGAGCCAGGTGGTCCTGTCGCTTCTTGGAATGGGCTGGAAGGTCATCCAAGTAAGCCTGTACAATATGCCGAATGTCATGAAAAGTGTAGTCCATAGCCCCCTGAAAAATTGCTCCAGCATTCTTCAAACCGAATGCGAGTTTTCGATACGCAAAAATGCCCCAAGGACAGATGAAAATAGTTTTATGATGGTCGTCTTTTTTTATTGCAATATGGTTATAGCCCGAGAATCCATCCATGAATGAGAAAGATTCGCATCTGGCACAATCATCGAGAATCTGGTCAATGAATGGTGTGGGATAATTATCTTTGGGACAAGCAGCGTTCAAATCTCGATAGTGAACGCAAACTCTAATGGTGCCTTGTTTTTTATCAACGGGAACCGGATTGGAAACCCATTCCGTTAAAGGAGCGGGATAGATGAAACCAGCGTTCAAAAGTTTTTCTACTTCAATCTTGATGGCGGCTGCTTTGCGCAGGTGGACAGGTCTGAGACGTTGCCGAACAGGTTTGGCATTATCATAAATCTTGATTTCGTGCTCGACAATAGAGAGGTCTATGCCGGGCATTTCGTCATAAGACCAAGAAAACACATCGCGGAATTCCTTAAAAAGGGATGTGAAGCATGCAATTTCCTCAGGATTGCAATCAGCTCCAATCTGAATATTTTCCACGATACCCGTTTTGACCGAGATATCAATGAGCATTGTCTTAGAAATATTACCCATGTTCCCTTCTGACTCGATAGTTTGGACAGTCGTGTAAGCGGAGGGAACCATCTCAGGTGGGTCAAAAGATAGGATTTCAGTTTTTATCGCCTCCGAGTCAATCATCGAAGCGCGATGGTGAAAC
This sequence comes from Pinus albicaulis, assembly GCA_034641835.2. NCBI lineage: Eukaryota > Viridiplantae > Streptophyta > Pinopsida > Pinales > Pinaceae > Pinus > Pinus albicaulis. Next base: position 1,381,257,276 of record CM076578.1, on the reverse strand, counting down.
TCTCCCCAAGGTCATTCTTCTAGAGACATGATCTCTCGAATAGCTTCATCTGTAGGCAAGACTTCATTGAGGAGATCCTTAGAGAGAACAGTGATGGGAGTGAGGTTTTTACCTTCGGTCGAAACCATAGCAGTGGAGGGTTCAGATGCAGTTTGGATGGCTTGATAAGCCAACTCGGCTGGCGAAAGCGGCATCTGATCTCCATAGGAATCAATGTCTAAAGGTTCCGGGATGATCCATGGGTCGATAGAGCCATCCAAAGTGGTGGATATCATTGCAACCGTGTTTGGGATCAATGGTGGCGGGAGAGGAAAACAACCCAGTAGGGAAGATGCCTTCAGAAGACCGGTACCGATACTGACGTAAGAGTCAGGAAAGCCTCCTATTAGGGGTACAGTGCTACTTGGTAACGTGGCATAATCAGGGGTGCAGAAGGATAGCTGATCCACTGTGACTATTTTCCCATCCAATGGAAATAGGATGAGTCAGAAGACCGAAGACACAATGGCAGTCATGGCATAAGACCAACTGCGACCAAGCAATAGATTATAGTCTAGATGGCGCTCTACAACTTCAACGTCCACATTTACCATTTTCCCACTTAGAGTGATGGGAAAGCTAGCAAGGTATCCTTTTGGGAGGAACGTGTGGCCATCGAAATCTTTGAGGGAATTCGATGGCGGGGTGAGGGTAGGAGAACCTAAATTGAGCCAGCAAGCTTGTGACATAACGCAGGTCGAAGCACCTTCGTCTATGACAGTGCGATGGATTGGTCTCCCTTTCGACACAACCTGCACCTGGAATGCGAGTTGGTGTGAGAGGTGAGGTTTAGCCTTTTCCATATCAAAGATAGCTAGCATGGAATCCTGGGGGTCTATTCCACCAATGGCCGAAAGCAAGGCTTTCCTTTGTGCTGGACAGGTTTGTAATACTTCGAGAGCAGACATAGCTGACGGTGCCTGCGCCAAATCTTCTACAATGTTGTAGTTTTGGGCTACACGTGCAGAGGTGTTATGAGTCATGCGTCGAAGTGTCCCTTTGGGGGGACGAATCATGGGGTCAGCAGTAGGCCGTTCGATATGCAAATCGTTTGGCAGTGGTGGATTTGAACTAGTACCAGGTTCTTGAGCATCTATGGTAGGTTTTCCATAAATCTTAGCTCGAGTTTGGAGGTCAACACTCTCAATGCCATAAATGGCAGATGGTCCTTCTTCGGAAGGATATGAACCAGCATTGCCCCATTGATGGGCTTGTGGCGGATTGTCAACCATGTGTTGATGTTGCTGCTATTGATTAGGGAAAGGATTATGAAGAACGACAGGTGTTCGCCCAGAATCCTTGTTGACAATAAAATCGGTGCATTCCTGTAGCCGAGGACATTTGTATGTCAAGTGGTCCTCCGCACAGATTTTGCAAGGAAATGTCATGGGTTTATCCTTCCCTTTGTCATTTTTGGCAGCGTTTTTTTTATTAGTGTTATTCTGATTATCCTACTGCTCTTCCGAAGAAGATGACTTTTTCTTGTTCTTCTTATTTTTCCCGCTAGGTTTTTATGAGGTTTGCACCGAATTTACCTCAGCGGTGGGAAGAGTAGTCGTTTGGTGAGGGGCGGTGGCAGCCGAAGATGGCTGGGAGGCTTGCCCCCGAGACTGCTTTGTGGCTACGCCAGAGATCGTGCCAACGAGACCATCGGTATGAGCCCCGGTTTTTTGAGTAGCTGGAGGATTTGGGTTGCCAGGGGCATGGGGGAGAAAATCATAGAGCGTGCTAGATTGTGAATAGATTAAATCTAAATGCTGGGCATGGCGAATGCATTGATCTTCTGTGACCGCACCAGAAATTCCAATGTCTTTAGCTATGTGGGGTAAGAGGGACTTGCAAAACCAATTGGCTAAGAAATGATCTGGAATTGGCGCTTTGACTAGCCTCCTACTACGTCTCCATTCATGAATGTGATCGGAGATGTGGGTGGCGGTGTCTTGGTGGAGCGAGGTTAGTAGTTCTATTCCAGTCTCAAATCTAATTGGTAGTTGGAAGTTCTTTAGAAACTCCGTTGCTAAAGCACCAAACGTATTGATGGTGGTGCGTGGTAATTCAATGTACCACTTGGCAGCATTGCCTGTAAGCGTGCGGGGAAACAGTCGAAGTCAAACACTATCATCTACCATGGAATTGGATATAGACCATAGGTGAAAGGTAGTGATGTGTGCGACTGGGTCGTCCCCTTGTTTCCCATCGGACTTCGGGATGTCGGAAGGAATCTTATGCAGCACTGGAGGCCAAAGTGAGTTGTGATTGATGGGATGATTAGTCCGTTTATGGATATCAGGGATGTCCAAAGCCGCCAAGAATGGCAATTGTGGATTTGCCCCTGAATCTAACCAAGGCAGTATGGGCTGACTATTTAGACCATAGGGTCCACCCATCAATGTGTTACCAAGAGGATAAGTAGGGCTTTGGTAAAAACTTCCTATAGGTGGAGGAGTAGGGACATACTGTTGCTGTCCATAGGGCATGTTGTATTGCGGGGCAAGCTGTTGGTTGCCCCCAGTATAAAATTTCCCTCCCATTCTAGATGGAGGTTGGGGTTGGTTAGTCCAAATGGATGCAATAGAGTTTCCCGGAGGCATGCTACTACTTTCATAGTTTGGTAACGACATAGACCCTACACCTATATTTGAACCACTTAAGGGAAAAGTATTAACAATAGGTTGTCCTATTTGTCCTAAGGATTGCAGAGGAAGTGAAATGTTCCCTGCTATATGAGTGCTGGTGACACTGCCCCCTGGCATAGAGGCCAAGGGGTTCGAACTCAACAGAGGGTTCCAACTGAAAGGGTTGCTAAAAGGTACCGAAGTAGTCATACTCGTGGGAGGAGCTACCGTGGGTCCCAACGTGGTCACAGTAGAAGTAGATGCCGAAGGATTCGGTAAGCTACTGACAGTTGTGATGACCATAAGGTTGGGAATAGGTATATGTTGATTACTGGAGTTACCTAGTGATGGCATAGAACTGACCACCGACGGGGAGGATGGTGGCGAACCTGGGATGGTTGCCATTGGAATCGACCCAGTGGATGCTGGTGGTGAAATGGATGTTGGTGCGGCTGAAGACATATCTTGGCGTGGTGGAATCTAAATTATCACAGGCCCCAACGGATCAGTGAGCGGAGGATTGTAATGAGGTACAACCCCTTCAGTGAAAGGGTCCTCCGTAAATTCTGTATGATATGAGGCTATGTGAAAATCAAGATTAGTCAGTGGAGACTGCTCGTCCGTAGAAGGCACGGGTTCACCAAGGTTCAGTTCTTCCTCAATAGTTAGAGGAGGTAGACCTTGCTGTCGTCTAGACAGACGGTGTGGGTCAGGGGACGCCACGGTGACCTGCTTAATTTTAACAAATTTTTATAAATCGTGATGTATTATAAAGTCTCAGTGACAGTAACCACACACCTAAAAAAATAAAAAAAGGGACTCTCTAAAATCAATCAGCAAGTAGCTAGAATAGGGTACCCTGTCTGAGTACTACCATTCGCTGGTGATGAAATCTAGTATCACAATAGTATATAGAGAGGGTTGGTCGAAAGCAAAGTTACAGTCACTCTAGAGCTTTGCCCGAACCTCAGACGATAGGTGTAAGCACTCTCGTGAGGACGAGTACCCTCCTAAATACCGAATACAGAGTGGGTCCATCTGTTTCAGGTACCAGGACAACCCGTCCCAGTCACCTTGTGTAAGTCCCTAAAAATTATGGCCACTAAAGATACCTCAAATCACAGACATCATCAGGGGGGTCCACGGTCAAGGACAGTGTGCTATATGGGCAGAATACCTAGATCCCCAATCTAGTTTCGACATCCCCGAAGGGAACCCCAATATATAACACACCCACAGGATGCAGTCGAAGGCAGGCTACCTTCTTGTGCACCCAAGTGTTGTCTCGCGCTGAGCTTCGGTAAAGGAATGGTCCCGATAATATGAGTGCAGTAGGATTTCACTCGTTAATGACTCTAGTTTCAAGTTTTGAGATCTTAGGTAGTTTTCTCACTGTTCCTAACCCAAGATCCTAGCCTGAACTATTGTTTGTGTGAGCTCAAAAAAGAGTAATGTGATTGATTTTATTATTGCTTTATTCTTAATGTACTTGATTATTAGTCTTGTGGAGGGGGAGTGGATGTATGAAATGTGATGAGATTCTGACTCAAGAAACCATGCAAAACATGCTCTAGACATTAAATTCGATGAAGAGTGTTTCTACAGGGAGAGGTTTCTTTTCAACATCCATGCACTAACATTCAAATAGCACAGTTAAAATTTTAAAGATTCAGACTTCTATCTACCTCTTTTAAATAGTCTATGAACTGAAAATTTCAGAATAAACTCAGCTAGATGCAGAAAAATAATCAAAAAAAAAAATTCTCTTAAAAAGGAAATGCTTCGGACACTGAATTTTCAAACAAGAGAAACAAATAGAAATGCCAGCTTAGAAGACAAGCACAAGGATTTAGTCAGCAAAAGGTACTGATGGCCAAATAACTCTGCAACTAAAACACCATTACAGCAGTGAACAACAAGGTTTTGGTTGAGTAACACTTTGTCTATGAGTAAAGACAACGACTAATGCATTGTATTTAATCAGAGACAGCATTATAACACACTGGAAAACCTACAGAGGTAGCATTAGCCAGGGAAAAGTTCTTCAGTTGGTCAAACAGAAACAGGATTGAACTCTGCGAGCGTTTGGTATGTATTCT